>JARYGA010027320.1:0-69931 GCA_030545235.1 Helianthus tuberosus
TTATGTGAACCGTTTGAAATTGATTGATTGATGTGAACCGTTTGAAGCCGGTTGAACCGTTGGGTTAGGGAAGTGATTAGGTGACGGGGCGGGGGTAATGTGCTAAAAGCATGGTGGATACGCCGCTGGTACTTCCTATATATAATTGCTTTTAACACATTATATATCGTTGCGTTGTCTAGATCACTTGGGCAAGGTTATCAAATCAAAGTTATATTATAAGGTTTTTCTAACAATATAAAACATTCCTGTTTTATTTCAAAAACTATGACAACCGTCACTTTTCCGTACATTCCGTACACTAAATGAACAGTGATTTGTGCTTTAATGACTGTACATGATCTAGTTTACCAGAAAAATAAATTTCTGAATTCCATACAAATGAATTCATGCATGATATATGCTACAAGAATTACCTTATGATAGCGTTGCGTCAAAAATATTAGTAAACTCACCGGTAGGACACTATGTGTCAACGGAACTGCAGAAAGCAGTCAGACAATAAAATTGAGGCCTAGGTGTAGGTCCGACGACAAAAGTACATTAAAACCCAAGAGTACATGTAAGGGTTTAATTTATAGACATTGCGAAAGCAAAAATAAGCACTAAAAAGCACCCGAAACGCACTTTAAGTGTAGAATTCTAATAAATTCAGCTCAAATCAGCTTTTAAACGTATAAATATTATGCAGAAATTACGTTTTATCATTCAGAATATTTCCCCAAGTGTCGGGAATCGAAAGTGTTACAAAAAGGACACTTAAAAGACACTAAAAAGTGTAATTTAGCACTTTAACGAACCGGTGCCTAACCGAACAACCGGATATTACCCGGAACACCAGAATATTGCTAGAAGCAATGTTTTTATTTTTTTCTAAGCTAATTAGGGTACCCGAATACCCTAACACCCGTCACAAGACACTACATGCTAATATCTAGTCTTAACCTCCTACTTAACAACTAATGCTTAATCATTTAGTTAGAAACCAACCATGAGACCCCCCCTGTCACACCCCGACCACGTAGAACATACAAAACGTGGCGGAAATGTCGGGGAGTGTTGTAACAGAATTAATTGTTTCAAATCCATGGCAATTGAAGTTTCGTTTTATCGATTAAAAGTGTTACAATGTCTTAACAAACAAAAAAATACAACATAATTAACTAGTCTTGCATCTTTTATTGTCACTAAAGCCCAAGTCTGCCTATGTGTATCTTGATAAGTCCTATGCTTCATCTCCTGAAAACATATGTGAAAATAGGTACGTCAGCATAAAAATGCCTGTGAGATACATAGGTTTTGTGAAAATAGGATTCATGACTTATGTTTGAGAAAATGTTTAGTCATGAACCTTGTAATTTGCTTTGTCTTGTAAATCATTTGAAAAACGATAAGATCAGATGATATGTATAAATAAGTGAATAATGTATGGTTAAATGAATAACCATGTAAAATGTGTTTGTATAAGATAAGTTGTTTATAAATCAATGTCTTGTAAAAAGTATGTTATTTGTATAAAATGTTCTATGTCTCAAACTGAAATGATTCAAATAACGCTACGACATGTAATACCATACAAACACTTATATATAGGAAGTACCAGCGGCGTATCCACCATGCTTGTATCATATTACACATGCATCGTTACTTAATCACTTAATCAAACCAAACTACCAAAGTAAAATGTTCATGTCTGATGTAAATCATGTAATATGTATCCAAAATGTAAGCATGTGATGAATAACAAATGTACTAAGTATGCAACAATAGACATACGTAGCATGTGACCTGTACTAAGTATGCAACAATAGACATACTTAACCTGTGACCTGTGCTACGTATACAACAATAGACATACGTAGCATGTGACCTGTACTACGTATACAACAATAGACATACGTAGCATGTGACCTGTACTACGTATACAACAATAGACATACGTAGCATGTGACCTGTACTACGTATACAACAATAGACATACGTAGCATGTGACCTGTACTAAGTATGCAACAATAGACATACGTAGCATGTGACCTGTACTACGTATACAACAATAGACATACGTAGCATGTGACCTGTACTAAGTATGCAACAATAGATATACGTAGCATGAAATGTAATGTAAAACATGTACTATAAATGTACTAATGAACATAGCAAGTATATGATGTGAAAACAGGAAAGCACGAAAGTAACAAGTAGGAACATGTGTTCCACCCCAAAACAGTTTGGAAAACAGTAAATGAGGGGTCTATGTACTCACTTGAGAATGCTCAATAGTCCTTGAGTAACAACCAAACAAAGCTAGAGATCACGGATATCAAACGGCACCTAATATTGGTAACTATGTTAATAAACCGGACCTAAATCGGAAGATCTGATAGAATGAGGGTTCGTAAACCAAACGAGTATAGAGACTCGTGTCATATGGTTTAACAAAGCCTACATACTAAATGAAACTTTAATCTAAGTGCTTTCGACCCATTACGACCCGTTTAGGTAGCTTATGCTACTTTAACGCGTCGTTGCGTGAAACGTGTTCGGACCGCCTAACTAGTCCTATGACAAGTGTTATATGCCTAAAACATGTTACATAATCAGTTATGTGACAAAAGTTTAGGTTACATATGCTAAATTACCAATTATACATGAAAAGGGTATTCTGGTAATTTACCTAAGGCATATAAACTACCTATCATACAACTAATTAAACGATGTGACCATAGGGTATAACCTCGGAAGGTTATTCCCTACACTATGGTCACCTAATGTATTTGGTCGGATCCTAATGATCGACCAAACTGGGTCGGGTTCGAAGGTATAAGCGATTTATCAGATCGCTTACCCTTACGACCCTAGACAACATGGTAATCAGTAGGCATAGTCCCAAGGGACTATAACCAACGTGATTACACTCACGTTGCGAAGTTCAAACGAACTTCGCATTGACCATTACTGGTCAATGCAGAAAGTCAAACAAAGTTTGACTTTCGGACTCGAAAAGCAATAAAAGAAAGAAAAGAACGAAAGAATACTTACGAAGGGTCCCCGAATGCTAATCTCGATCCAAGAATCTCAGGTATGAAACAATGGTTTCAACTTAGAGTTTCTAAGATCAAAATTCTAGTGGTTTTAACAATGAAAGGCATGGGGTATTTATAGTAAAAGGTCCACCGTTAGGATCGTTTGTCGAATATCGTGCCTTAATCGCATCCGTACATGTGTCGGAACCTTATGGTACTAAAAATGGGTTCTTATCATCTGACTAAGCATGTGTGAGTATGTGGTTGTGGATCAATCAGCTGCAAACAGGCTGTTAAATACTCTGCATCTGGTCTGGAGACCCCCTACGCATCGTAGGGCAAAAGTGCATGCGCATCGTAGGCATACAAGTTTGGCAGAATTACCATTTTAGTCCCTGTTATGCAATAAGGTCATTTTTGACACGTTTAAGGCCCGTTAACCCCATTTCAAAGCTCAAAAATGAAGTTAAAGTATAGGGAACTTAAAATGTGCTCAAAAATATCTTGGATGTCGGTTCGTTTGGCCCTACGATCACGATGTTCGCTTAATTACGACGGAATGCGCATAAGCGCGAAAAACGATCCAAATGACGCGACGAATGGATTTTTCTTATGGCGAACACTAAAATAAAATATTTTAGTGCTTACATAAATTTTTGGAAGTCCGGATGTATTCAGAACGTAAGTTATGCGTAAAAATGCAAACTTGTGCACTTTTTGACACTTTTAGTCCCTGAATGACCCAAAAGTTTATTTTAGCACACCGAACCCCTTAAAGCCTATTTCTAAGCTATGTAAAGGATATTTAAGGTGTGTTTAACTTATGGTCATGTTCCGAAAAGTCTGTTACAGTTCAAATTGGCATACTTTCGCAGTTTGTCAAATTCAGTCCCTGTAAGCGAATAAACTTTGATTTCACCACACCAAACCTTCCAAAACTTATATCTAAGTTATGTAAAGGTTATTTAAGGTATGTTAAGCCTATTTCACTATTCCGGAGTGTTCGTTGGATTAAACTGGTTATATCTACACATCAGAGCGCGTATAACCCTCCAAAAAGCGATTTAAAGCTTGAAATCGAACAAGAGTCGATATGTGCAAACGATACACATATTTTTACAAATCCCAAGTATGTAATACAATATTTCATTAGTTTGGCATTTGATTGATGGTTGGAGTGACACAGGTGTCACAGTCTCCCCTACTTTAGGAAATTTCGTCCCGAAATTAATTCGTAGGAGTCTATCTGTGGCTTTGTGTGAAGTAACCATCAAAGATAAGCAAGGCATAATCCTGTTATTTCTCTTTAACGGACATTTTTCAGAATTGAAAAATGAACGGAGTTATTTTCAACAGGCATTCTTCAGAAACGAAAATGAACGAAATGAGTCTTTTTCCACAACCTCTTCAGAACCGAAAATGAACAAAATGAGTCATTTTCCACAACCTCTTTAGAACCGAAAATGAACAAAATGAGTCATTTTCCACAACCTCTTTAGAACCGAAAATGAACAAAATGAGTCATTTTCCACAACCTCTTCAGAACCGAAAATGAACGAAATGAGTCATTTTCCACAACCTCTTCAGAACCGAAAATGAACGAAATGAGTCATTTTCCACCATTTCTTCAGAACCGAAAATGAACGAAAAGAGTCATTTTTCACCACTTCTTCAGAACCGAAAATGAACGAAAAGAGTCATTTTCCACCACTTCTTCAGAACCGAAAATGAACGAAAAGAGTCATTTTCCACCATTTCTTCAGAACCGAAAATGAACGAAAAGAGTCATTTTCCACCATTTTCAGAACCGAAAATGAACGAAAAGAGTCATTTTCCACCACTTCTTCAGAACCGAAAATGAACGAAAAGAGTCATTTTCCACCATTTCTTCAGAACCGAAAATGAACGAAAAGAGTCATTTTCCACCATTTCTTCAGAACCGAAAATGAACGAAAAGAGTCATTTTCCACCAGTTCTTCAGAACCGAAAATGAACGAAAAGAGTCATTTTCCACCATTTCTTCAGAACCGAAAATGAACGAAAAGAGTCATTTTCCAGACACACGACCAAACTAGCTGTGGTTTCCGTGCACTGAATTCCATAATTATGTATGCATCCATAATTACGCAATTCCTTGCATAGTCCGCACAATTTGCTTGTAATGTGAAGGGGAGGAAAATCAAACCTTTGATGGGTGTGACTAGACTACCATAGGGTCCTTTTAATTAGATCGACAAATGATCCTTTTAATTAGGCCACCAAGGAGTCCTTTCAGCTATATCATCACATGATATTCCTAACCAGATTTTTGGATCAATCTGTTTACCTAGACCACTCAGGGGTCTAATTATGGAATGGTACAATATAATCCAAGGGTCTTTACTATTACGTACAAGCCCATTGAGGATTTAATATAGTACCTTTGGATATCCTACTATGAATTCCTTATACGAAGATATGGAAGATTCTACGAGGGTTTGGATAACAAGAATTTGGATCACACGAAAACATTAAAGAGAACACATAAGCACAAAATCACATAGTTGTTTAACTTGTTTATTAATTTGTTATCTTTGGACGCGGATACTTAAAGCACACCAGGAATCCAATTCGTGGATTTCATTTGGCACTTTAATCATTAGCAAGAATCTAACTATGAAGATAGAAAGATCTTAATAAGAATTCGGCTTTGTCCTTATTGAATCGTAATGTACGTATTAAGGCATACGAATAATTCAATTAAGGGCTCCGATTTGAGTGATATTTATCCACAAGGATCTGATTATGAGGATAGAAAGATCCTTCATGGATTTTGGAATTTGTGTAACGAGAGGTGCTTCGACACCTTGCACTAGGCGTGCTTAAGTCGATACACAAGGTAGAAAGTTTATGAGGTTGAGGCGCTAGATATGCCAAGGCGACATATGAAGCAGAACTTGAAGGTTAAGCAGCAACAGGGTTTGCAACTGCTTTGCTTTGAACAGCAAAGCGACACATGTTAACCAAATGTCTCCATCGTCCACCGTGGGTACATTTGTAACAGGGTATTTGATTTGGATGATGACGGTTGCATTGATTTCTCCAAGGAGCGGTTCCCTTGCACGGCTTCATCCCTGAGATGAGTCATGGTGATAGCTAAATCAACGGTCTTCTGGAGTACGACACCTATTTGCTGGGTAGTTGCAGCACCTGGTTCGGACATTCGAGTCTTGTTGCGATGAAGAGGCATAATGAAGAAAATGGAAGACATAGAAAGAAACAAGCAAAAGATAGTCAAAAGAGAATAACAACACATGAAGATTGTGACCATTTGTTTGTTACCAAAGGCAAACAAATGAGATGGTGACTACTCAAAGTAAATGGGTCAATATAATGTATCGCGAAGACATGCTCGCCTATAAGTGAACACTCATCCCAAGAATTCTCAGGTAAGCACAACTGGTCTCGCGTCTGATGAGATGTATACGAAGTGCTTGCCTAGACAGAAAACCCAGAATACAGGCATTCACCCTTCCAGTTTGCACATGTTCACATTATTTAAAACCCAAAACCTTGACGAGATTTTGAAAACTCAAAGGGGTTCAAAACCATATAATAGAGAGTTCAAAACCTTACAATAGAGGGTTCAAAACCTAGTAATAAATCATCCTAGAACAGATGATTAGTTTTCAAAGCGGTTTTGAAATTTATGTTCTTGTTGTGGTCGTCGCCTAAGGATAGGTGACGGTATTGTTTTATGACTAAACACAGGTAAACTTGCGTTAGGGTCCTAAGAAGGTTATAGACTAGGTCAAAGCATTACTAATAACCTAATTCCCTATAACCATTGGCTCTGATACCATCTTTTCTGTCACACCCCGACCACGTAGAACATACAAAACGTGACGGAAATGTCGGGGAGTGTTGTAACAGAATTAATTGTTTCAAATCCATGGCAATTGAAGTTTCATTTTATCGATTAAAAGTGTTACAATGTCTTAACAAACAAAAAAATACAACATAATTAACTAGTCTTGCATCTTTTATTCACTAAAGCCCAAGTCTGCCTATGTGTATCTTGATAAGTCCTATGCTTCATCTCCTGAAAACATATGTGAAAATAGGTACGTCAGCATAAAAATGCCTATGAGATACATAGGTTTTGTGAAAATAGGATTCATGACTTATGTTTGAGAAAATGTTTAGTCATGAACCTTGTAATTTGCTTTGTCTTGTAAATCATTTGAAAAACGATAAGATCAGATGATATGTATAAATAAGTGAATAATGTATGGTTAAATGAATAACCATGTAAAATGTGTTTGTATAAGATAAGTTGTTTATAAATCAATGTCTTGTAAAAAGTATGTTATTTGTATAAAATGTTCTATGTCTCAAACTGAAATGATTCAAATAACGCTACGACATGTAATACCATACAAACACTTATATATAGGAAGTACCAGCGGCGTATCCACCATGCTTGTATCATATTACACATGCATCGTTACTTAATCACTTAATCAAACCAAACTACCAAAGTAAAATGTTCATGTCTGATGTAAGTCATGTAATATGTATCCAAAATGTAAGCATGTGATGAATAACAAATGTACTAAGTATGCAACAATAGACATACGTAGCATGTGACCTGTCCTAAGTATGCAACAATAGACATACTTAACATGTGACCTGTGCTACGTATACAACAATAGACATACGTAGCATGTGACCTGTACTACGTATACAACAATAGACATACGTAGCATGTGACCTGTACTACGTATACAACAATAGACATACGTAGCATGTGACCTGTACTACGTATACAACAATAGACATACGTAGCATGTGACCTGTACTAAGTATGCAACAATAGACATACGTAGCATGTGACCTGTACTACGTATACAACAATAGACATACGTAGCATGTGACCTGTACTAAGTATGCAACAATAGACATACGTAGCATGAAATGTAATGTAAAACATGTACTATAAATGTACTAATGAACATAGCAAGTATATGATGTGAAAACAAGAAAGCACGAAAGTAACATGTAGGCACATGTGTTCCACCCCAAAACAGTTTGGAAAACAGTAAAAGAGGGGTCTATGTACTCACTTGAGAATGCTCAGTAGTCCTTGAGTAACAACCAAACAAAGCTAGAGATCACCGATATCAAACGGCACCTAATATTGGTAACTATGTTAATAAACCGGACCTAAATCGGAAGATCTGATAGAATGAGGGTTCGTAAACCAAACGAGTATAGAGACTCGTGTCATATGGTTTAACAAAGCCTACATACTAAATGAAACTTTAATCTAAGTGCTTTCGACCCATTACGACCCGTTTAGGTAGCTTATGCTACTTTAACGCGTCGTTCGCGTGAAACGCGTTCGGACCGCCTAACTAGTCCTATGACAAGTGTTATATGCCTAAAACATGTTACATAATCAGTTATGTGACAAAAGTTTAGGTTACATATGCTAAATTACCAATTATACATGAAAAGGGTATTCTGGTAATTTACCTAAGGCATATAAACTACCTATCATACAACTACTTAAACGATGTGACCATAGGGTATAACCTCGGAAGGTTATTCCCTACACTATGGTCACCTAATGTATTTGGTCGGATCCTAATGATCGACCAAACTGGGTCGGGTTCGAAGGTATAAGCGATTTATCAGATCGCTTACCCTTACGACCCTAGACAACATGGTAATCAGTAGGCATAGTCCCAAGGGACTATAACCAACGTGATTACACTCACGTTGCGAAGTTCAAACGAACTTCGCATTGACCATTACTGGTCAATGCAGAAAGTCAAACAAAGTTTGACTTTCGGACTCGAAAAGCAATAAAAGAAAGAAAAGAACGAAAGAATACTTACGAAGGGTCCCCGAATGCTAATCTCGATCCAAGAATCTCAGGTATGAAACAATGGTTTCAACTTAGAGTTTCTAAGATCAAAATTCTAGTGGTTTTAACAATGAAAGGCATGGGGTATTTATAGTAAAAGGTCCACCGTTAGGATCGTTTGTCGAATATCGTGCCTTAATCGCATCCGTACATGTGTCGGAACCTTATGGTACTAAAAATGGGTTCTTATCATCTGACTAAGCATGTGTGAGTATGTGGTTGTGGATCAATCAGCTGCAAACAGGCTGTTAAATACTCTGCATCTGGTCTGGAGACCCCCTACGCATCGTAGGGCAAAAGTGCATGCGCATCGTAGGCATACAAGTTTGGCAGAATTACCATTTTAGTCCCTGTTATGCAATAAGGTCATTTTTGACACGTTTAAGGCCCGTTAACCCCATTTCAAAGCTCAAAAATGAAGTTAAAGTATAGGGAACTTAAAATGTGCCCAAAAATATCTCGGATGTCGGTTCTTTTGGCCGTACGATCACGATGTTCGCTTAATTACGACGGAATGCGCATAAGCGCGAAAAACGATCCAAATGACGCGACGAATGGATTTTTCTTATGGTGAACACTAAAATAAAATATTTTAGTGCTTACATAAATTTTTGGAAGTCCGGATGTATTCAGAACATAAGTTATGCGTAAAAATGCAAACTTGTGCACTTTTTGACACTTTTAGTCCCTGAATGACCCAAAAGTTTATTTTAGCACACCGAACCCCTTAAAGCCTATTTCTAAGCTATGTAAAGGATATTTAAGGTGTGTTTAACTTATGGTCATGTTCCGAAAAGTCTGTTACAGTTCAAATTGGCATACTTTCGTAGTTTGTCAAATTCAGTCCCTGTAAGCGAATAAACTTTGATTTCACCACACCAAACCTTCCAAAACTTATATCTAAGTTATGTAAAGGTTATTTAAGGTATGTTAAGCCTATTTCACTATTCCGGAGTGTTCGTTGGATTAAACTGGTTATATCTACACATCAGAGCGCGTATAACCCTCCAAAAAGCGATTTAAAGCTTGAAATCGAACAAGAGTCGATATGTGCAAACGATACACATATTTTTACAAATCCCAAGTATGAAATACAATATTTCATTGGTTTGGAATTTGATTGATGGTTGGAGTGACACAGGTGTCACACCCCCCCCCCCAAACAAAATCGGCTCCCCAAGGGGACAAACACTTACAACTTTTGATTATAATAATCTCATGGCCTAATATCACCCCTACACATTATCTAGAGGACAATTAGAGTTGGTGGATAATAAAAAGGCCTAAGGGGTTATCACTTTCACAAACAACACTTAAACAAAAATCAACTCTCTCCTCTCCTCTCTTAGATATCTCGGCCGAACCCCAAGCCCACACCACCATCATTTTTCGATTTCATTCAAGCCATTCCAAGCATCTACAAGGGTTAAGGGTCACGTATAAGGAACCGCGGTGCACTCGGATTGCGAAGGACCTCATTACATTGCCTTTATCCACACGATTTCCAACTAGTTTCTTCCCTAGCCTAGAGCTAGTTGTAAGTGCTTCTAATCCCCTTCTTGATCTTGTCTAGGGTGGTTAATAAGAGATTTGTTGGTTGAAAATTATGAACACTAAAGATCACCAACTAAAAGTCTACTAAAATGATAAACAAAGTGGTTAAAGTATGAATATTGGTGTAAAACTTGTTAAACTTGTTTTGTTATGATTATTTTGTGTTGTTTGTTGCTAGTAGTAGTTCGAATCGTCATCTAACCCGGCTAGGTCATGTTCATAGAACATGAACTAGTATATGTTAAAGTATGAAAAGGACTAGATGATGAACACTACTACATAATGACATGAACTTGTGCAAAAGTAATTTTTCTTGTAAAATAGAGTTCAAAACTAGTAGATCTAAAGATCTACAAGTGGTACCTTCGAAGAACCAAGTGTCAAGTGAAATCATATTTTTAAAGCCAGATCTTTCATAAACTAAAGGTGTTTTTGTGGACACACAAGTGTGTAGACACTAGTGTAACAAAAAGTTTTAACAAGGAATTATTTTTATAATTTCTGGCCAAGAAGTTGTAAACTTCCACATTCCTTAAAAATAAGATTTCTAAGAAACCTATTTTATTTACAAAGGTAGAAAGAGCTATTAAAAATAATGGAAAGTTACTACACACTTTTACATAACCCACAAGTTCATGTGTTTGCAATTTACGTATGATTTTGAACTAGTTTGATGTTGAGATATTGTATATTAACGATTGGTGAATTGTTGATTGAATCTTGAAAAGAAAATGATACGCTAGTAAGCGTGGCCACCTCCAGTTACAGAGGAAACTCTGGCGAAATTTTTCTAGAAATATAACACTTAGTAATATTTTTGTGATAAGTGTTTATAAATGTATTTTTAACTTGTTTTCAAGATATAAACTTCGCCATGATTTTTAATACAAGATACCAAATACCGGGGGTGGATTTTCATAAATGAAACTTGTTAAATATATATTTAATATATATTTATCGCTTGTATGATTATGTGATTATTTTGTGAAATAGGTATATATTATTTTTTTAGAGTAAAAATAATATGACTTGGAGATACTCGTGACGAGTAAAAATACAAAAATACGCATACAACATACAAGATACATAATTCGGGTGCAAAGTGCAAAATACAAAAAGCTTATATTTATTTTTGAGAAGATAATATAAGCAAGACATTTAGTTAAAAATATAAAATATTTTTAACACAAGAAATTATACACAAAAGAGAGTGACTGTACTTGTGCGACGCAAGTCTAGTGACTAACGTTAAGAAAACGCGTATAGGTTACGACGTTAATTAAGCAAATCCGGTGAAGTTTACGACGCTCAGGAACGCAAAGTTGTGAGTTCATGCTCCCCCTTTTCTCTAACTGTTTTTGGTTTTATAACTCTCGGGGGTGAAATACATGTTACAAATATTATAATTTTTACAAAGGGTAAAAATACAAGAAGCACTCTTGGTGAGAACGAGAACCGAGTGCAATATGATTTGAAAATACGAGAAGCACTCGTGGTGAGTGCAATATGATGAGCTTTAAGAAAAGCCAAGAAAATACTAGATCATGTGAGCTTAAACTAGATATTGAGATGCCATTAATACTTAATTAGGGACGAGGGTTAGATCTAACGGGTACGGCCGAGCCCCACTCATGGTCCTTATGTGACCTCTTGAGTGCTTCGGTGTCCCAGTCGAGGGAAATCGACACAGTCGAGGTTAATCGACACAGTCGAGGGTAATCGACACAGTCAAGGGAAATTGACGCAGTCGAGGTTATTCGACACAGTCGAGGGAAATCGACACAGTTAAAGGAGAAAATACTAATGCTCCCCATATCCTCACATGCCTTGAGGGAGAAAATACTAATGCTCCCTATGTCCTCACGTGCCTTAATGTCCTTGTATAAATAATCATTTAAAACGTGGGGTACATGAGAAAACTTGAATGATACTTGAGTAGGTGGGGTACTCAAGAAAATGGGAATTATACTTGAGTACGTGGGGTACTCAAGAAAGACTTGAATTATACATGACACATATTATGTTTTCATACAAAGTATAAAAACGTGAAATACAAAAACGCATGAACTCGCTCAACTTTATGTTGATGTTTTCCAAAATTACATGTATTTCAGGTGACAGGATGGATCTTGGGCGCAAGTGTCGTAACTAGAAGTAGACTACAAGTTTAGATGTCATCCACTTTTGTTGAATTGTAACCTTGTCAAAGGTCGTGTTTTGAAAACTTAAATAACACGTGTTTGTAATACTCAAATTTTCATGAATGGATGAACATCGTTTTGATCATGTAGTTGTTTATTACGATTGAATGCAATGATAACAAGCTAGTCACACATCATACGCTTCCGCAAAAGACAGGGTGTGACAGTTTGGCATCAGAGCTTCGATTGTAGTGAACTAGGATTCTTTCTCGAGTCTTGACTACAATCACTAGAGTTCTCTCATGAAAACATTTTACAAAAAGGTTTTCATTGCATTCACGAAAGCGCCAAGATCCACAAGTCAGACACTTTTCAAAAAGTGACAAGGCAAGGACATTAGTGAGGAATACCTTTAAAATAAGGTGCCAACCAAAGCATAGTCTACACGAGTTAGACTTGCCAAAAACAAAATGACCCCCAAAAACGAGAGTTATACGTGATATAATGCATTAAATTGCTTGATTATGCTAAGTAGCATATATGTTATTGATATACATACAAATAAGTGTACGGAATGATTATTGACGTGAATAAGATACTTTCGACTCCGACTCCTATTATTGTACGTGACTCGCACGATGAAGCTACCGACCTCGCGTCCTTTGCAAAGCTCATGGCTGGGAGTGATTACCAAACAAGATGCTGAGCTTGCTTCCGTAGGAGGTGGCTGCTCTTCCCTCTCGATCGTGAAGATGCCTAACTACGGTGATGATGACGAGGCAGAGGCGGCAACCTTGAACGAATTCCCAATCAATGAGACGAGATCCCTACGGCTTATGTGAAGCAAGATTGACGACATACTTGACCAGAAAAGGAAGATGAAGTATTCATCTCGAAGGTGCCCCTCCGACTACTACGAATTCTCTCTATTCCTATTCCATCTAATCATCGTGCCTATATGCGCGTAACGATAACGAATGTTAGCGCGTGGACTATCGCAAAGGTCCTTTCCATGACAAGAGGTATAAGGACAGTAGTGTCCCCTCCTTGATTGATCATCTGCTTGGACGAGAGAAAATTGGGGTAACTGTGCAAGACAATTTATTATTACGAGGGCCCACGTAATAACAACTTGTAGTGCACAGAAATCCTGGTGGACTCTGCGGGTCGAGCTAATGAAAACCATACAAAATTAATCTATAGGTGTCCTCACCTTCGTCTGGTAGAACAACACATAGATCAGTGCTTTAGCACGTTAGAAAGTAGGAAGCCTGTCTTAGCCTACTTCGTGACTGACACTTCTACCTGCATACGAGATGTTTGAGAAAACGATGTTTAAGCAAGAGAGGTGGAATGACATTCAGGAAGAATTAGTGACGATACACTCTCTACCACCTCGACACGGACAACCCCATCTAAGGGAAAATATACGCACCCGTAAAGCTAAAGACCAGAAAACCAATGTAGCAGGAAATAACTAAAACTTGAATGACCAAGGCAATGTAGCCTCGAGTTCATTTTAAACAATAAGCCAAGTTGGCAAGCCTATGTGAGGGCTCAATAACTGTTTCCTCGCTCATACATTAATTATATATACGTGTGAAATTGGGTGATTACATAATGGCTTATGGTGCTATGTATCTCATAGATAATTGGAATGTTGTCTAACCTACTTCATACCATTTTGGCAGAAGAGAATGCCGCCCAGGCGAGACACAAACACCAGTACGCTGCCAAGAACAGAAGCCGAGCTGCAAGAACGCATCTCACAGGCGATCGCTCGACATGAAGCCCTCCGCTCTAAGCACAGCGATGGCACTACTGAAAATAACCCTCCAACTGGGTGCACCTATAAACAATTCCTGGACTGCAAGCCATTGAATTTTGATGGCACAGGAGGTGCCGTTGCATTTGTTCATTGGGCAGAAAAGACTGACTCCATTCTAAGAATGAGTAACTGTTCGCCCCGACAGAGTGTTACTTATATCTCAGGGTTATTCGTAGATGGCGCACTCTCCTGGTGGAACCTTCAGGTTCAAACCCTTGGTGCGGATGCTGCTTATGCACTAAGCTGGGACGAGCTCAAGGAAATGATGGAAAAGAAATACTGTTCTAGGGCTGAAATCCAGAAGCTTGAGGTGGAGTTCTGGAATTTGAAAATGGACGGACCGAAGTTTCCTGAATACGTCCAACGATTTCACGACTTGTCTAGGGTCGTCCCCTACTTAGTCAAACCGGAATTCAAAAGGGTTGAACGATTCATTTGGGGACTTGCACCTCAGATCAGGAGTATGGTTACTACCTCAAAGCCCTCAACCATTGCAGAGGCTATCGATATGAGTGTCACTCTTACTGAAGAAGCTCTACGTGCGGGAAAATTTTCAAAATCTGAGGATAACGAGAAAGAGACTCATGTGGAGTCGTCAAGAAACAAGAAGAGGAAGTCCTCAAACCTAAAGATGAGCACCTAAGTCAACTATGGAAGCTCTAAAACAAACAAAAGCAAGAAGGTGAAATCGCCGCGTGACAGGAAAATTGATGGAGCCACTAATAAGGCCGGTGGTAGAATATACTCGGGGACTAAGCCGAAGTGCGGAGAATGCACTTTTCACCATGAAGGTCGATGTCTGAGGCCTAAGTGTGGAAAGTGTGGAAAAGAAGGGCACAGCAAGGACGCCTGTTGGGCGAAGGACCCAGATGGAAGGAATAAGAGAATACCAGGTTGCTACAAATGTGGTGAAGCAGGGCACTTTAGGAAAGATTGCCCTAGGAAGAAACAAGCAAGGAATGGTTTTCACGATCGAAACTCGTGAAGCACGCCAGGATCCAGATACGGTTACGGGTACGTTCCTTATTAACCAACCCTATGCATCTACTTTTAATTGATACTGGAGTCAACTGTAACCTTGCATGCTTAGAACATAAGAAACTGCTTGGCCTAGTTTCGAGTAAAATAGACGCCCCGTATTCTTTAGAAATGGGCATATAGGAGGCTAGTTTAAACAGTCGAAGCGATTAAGGATTGTATTTAGGGACTCAGAAGGCCGGAACCTTCTGTTACCATTGACTCGCGAAGTCATAATATGAAAGGCAGCATGGATCAGAAATCCAAGTATACAGCTGAAGTCGTTCGATATGAGAAAATCAGACGTATCCCTCTTGTGGATGATGAAACCCAACTTTCCTGCAATAGGTGCAAGGATGCTAGACCCTACAAGGCGACAGATCTATGACATCCCTCATTGATCGAAGAGGCATAGAAACGCCTCCGAGTAGACTGCAGAACCTGAGAACATCCCCGTGATGGAAGAAGTCCCAGTAGCCTTTTCAGAAGACTTGCCAGGAACGCCTCTCTGTAGCGACGAGAGGAGTTTAGGATAAATCACGTGCCAGGAGTAGCACCTGTGACGAATGACGCCATACCGACTAGCTTCATCAGCGAAGCATGAACCTCTGTTATAACTGCAAGAGCTGCCAGGCAGAGGAAATTAAGGACGTAGCATCCTTAGTTAAGGAGACAAGGAGAAAGTTGGTAGTTTCCACTTTGCATAAACTTTAGAAAATTGAGAATCAGAATCCTTTGCCCAGGGACTGGTGATACAAATGAGCCAATCGTAAGGTTCCAGTTACCACTCAAAGATCAACTTGAGGACAAGAGGTCCTCCACTGTGAATACAAGAGGAAATATCCCTAAAACGACCCTTAGGACTTGCTTCGAGAATTACGAGATCCTTGTCGTATCTTTTGGCTTGACACATGCATCGACAATATTCATGAACCTCATGAATCGAACGTGTGAGCCATACCTGGATAAGTCATATACTTATTGACTACATTCTTATATGGCCAACGACCAAGGAAGGTCGTGAGCAACAGCTGCAATTTACCTTGCAACTCTTAGAGAAAGCACAGTTATGTGCAATGATGATGAAAAGCGGATTTCGAGTTCGCGAAGGGAGAACTTTAAGATACATGGTGGATAAGAACGAAATTCATGCCAACCCTGCAACCAAGAGCTAAGGAGCTAGAGTTGCAATTGTGTGATGTCTCTCGACAAAGTCTCGATTGTACGTCGATGCAACGAGACCACAACATTGCGTACACGGCACATTGATTAAGGAATCATGAGAATAGACCTTGAGATAAATACAGTAATTGCGCGCCGCAAACTGGACGTCATTACCTGAAAGAAAACGCTGCACGATCTTTATTGATCACAAGGGTTGCAGCACACCGATGATCGTAAGAACTCGAATATGAACTGAGCTGCTGAACGATGCGGACTGTATGAACACGATACGTGCTTGTGTGATAAACTTTGATAAAAAGCCGGAACACTCACTTGCCCTTCGTAGAGTTTTCCTACAACAGTACCGCTTCGTGCGAAGCTTCAGACGGAGCATAGTAAATCGATCCCCGTCGTGTTGATCAGAGACCGGGAACAAACAATCTACTGGCCCGAGATGGCCCAGGAAAACTAGAGGCAAGATCGTTCAGATATGTGACCATATCAGGACAGCCCGCAGAATACAGAAAGATTACGCCGATGAGCGGCAGAAATCGTAAGTATGTGAGACAAGAAGTATGACTAAACTGAGAGCCTCGCCTAGAGAAGGCGTAGTGTGAGTTGGAAAACGAAAAGGTTGAATCCCCGGTGTAGGGATCAGAACCATTGTTCACAAGATGAAAACTCCCAGAAAAAGATCAGTAGTGATCGCGACACATTCATGTGTCTAATCGTTAGAGGAGTCTGACTCAAGGAGCAGTCGTTGTTCCCACAAATAAGATTCACGTCAATGACAAACGACAAGAATTACTATAGAAACCTGTTGAGGTTTTGGACCAAGAGTCCACAATACTATAGAAACCTGTTGAGGTATTGGACCAAGAGTCCGCAATACTATAGAAACCTGTTGAGGTTATGGACCAAGAGTCCACAAGATACAGAAAAAGACATGATTGATCTACTTGAGTATGATAGAATTCATGACATGACCCAGATATTTCATGGGAACATGAAGACAAATCATGAATCTAAGTGACCATATTGGTTTCACAACTCCCCTGCGACCGATGGCATCGCTTGAATTTCGGGACGAAATTCTTTTAACGGGGGGAGACTGTGACAAACGTCACTTTTCCGTACATTCCGTACACTAAATGAACAGTGATTTGTGCTTTAATGACTGTACATGATCTAGTTTACCAGAAAAATAAATTTCTGAATTCCATACAAATGAATTCATGCAAGATATATGCTACAAGAATTACCTTATGATAGCGTTGCGTCAAAAATATTAGTAAACTCACCGGTAGGACACTATGTGTCAACGGAACTGCAGAAAGCAGTCAGACAATAAAATTGAGGCCTAGGTGTAGGTCCGACGACAAAAGTATATTAAAACCCAAGAGTACATGTAAGGGTTTAATTTATAGACATTGCGAAAGCAAAAATAAGCACTAAAAAGCACCCGAAACGCACTTTAAGTGCAGAATTCTAATAAATTCAGCTCAAATCAGCTTTTAAACGTATAAATATTATGCAGAAATTACGTTTTATCATTCAGAATATTTCCCCAAGTGTCGGGAATCGAAAGTGTTACAAAAAGGACACTTAAAAGACACTAAAAAGTGTAATTTAGCACTTTAACGAACCGGTGCCTAACCGAACAACCGGATATTACCCGGAACACCAGAATATTGCTAGAAGCAATGTTTTTATTTTTTTTCTAAGCTAATTAGGGTACCCGAATACCCTAACACCCGTCACAAGACACTACATGCTAATATCTAGTCTTAACCTCCTACTTAACAACTAATGCTTAATCATTTAGTTAGAAACCAACCATGAGACCCCCCCCCCCCCAACGAAATCGGCTCCCCAAGGGGACAAACACTTACAGCTTTTGATTATAATAATCTCATGGCCTAATATCACCCCTACACATTATCTAGAGGACAATTAGAGTTGGTGGATAATAAAAAGGCCTAAGGGGTTATCACTTTCACAAACAACACTTAAACAAAAATCAACTCTCTCCTCTCCTCTCTTAGATATCTCGGCCGAACCCCAAGCCCACACCACCATCATTTTTCGATTTCATTCAAGCCATTCCAAGCATCTACAAGGGTTAAGGGTCGCGTATAAGGAACCGCGGTGCACTCGGATTGCGAAGGACCTCATTACATTGCCTTTATCCACACGATTTCCAACTAGTTTCTTCCCTAGCCTAGAGCTAGTTGTAAGTGCTTCTAATCCCCTTCTTGATCTTGTCTAGGGTGGTTAATAAGAGATTTGTTGGTTGAAAATTATGAACACTAAAGATCACCAACTAAAAGTCTACTAAAATGATAAACAAAGTGGTTAAAGAATGAATATTGGTGTAAAACTTGTTTTGTTATGATTATTTTGTGTTGTTTGTTGCTAGTAGTAGTTCGGATCGTCATCTAACCCGGCTAGGTCATGTTCATAGAACATGAACTAGTATATGTTAAAGTATGAAAAGGACTAGATGATGAACACTACTACATAATGACATGAACTTGTGCAAAAGTAATTTTTCTTGTAAAATAGAGTTCAAAACTAGTAGATCTAAAGATCTACAAGTGGTACCTTCGAAGAACCAAGTGTCAAGTGAAATCATATTTTTAAAGCCGGATCTTTCATAAACTAAAGGTGTTTTTGCGTACACACAAGTGTGTAGACACTAGTGTAACAAAAAGTTTTAACAAGGAATTATTTTTATAATTTCTGGCCAAGAAGTTGTAAACTTCCACATTCCTTAAAAATAAGATTTCTAAGAAACCGATTTTATTTACAAAGGTAGAAAGAGCTATTAAAAATAATGGAAAGTTACTACACACTTTTACATAACCCACAAGTTCATGTGTTTGAAATTTACGTATGATTTTGAACTAGTTTGATGTTGAGATATTGTATATTAACGATTGGTGAATTGTTGATTGAATCTTGAAAAGAAAATGATACGCTAGTAAGCGTGGCCACCTCCAGTTACAGAGGAAACTCTGGCGAAATTTTTCTAGAAATATAACACTTAGTAATATTTTTGTGATAAGTGTTTATAAATGTATTTTTAACTTGTTTTCAAGATATAAACTTCGCCATGATTTTTAATACAAGATACCAAATACCGGGGGTGGATTTTCATAAATGAAACTTGTTAAATATATATTTAATATATATTTATCGCTTGTATGATTATGTGATTATTTTGTGAAATAGGTATATATTATTTTTTTAGAGTAAAAATAATATGACTTGGAGATACTCGTGACGAGTAAAAATACAAAAATACGCATACAACATACAAGATACATAATTCGGGTGCAAAGGGCAAAATACAAAAAGCTTATATTTATTTTTGAGAAGATAATATAAGCAAGACATTTAGTCAAAAATATAAAATATTTTTAACACAAGAAATTATACACAAAAGAGAGTGACTGTACTTGTGCGACGCAAGTCTAGTGACTAACGTTAAGAAAACGCGTATAGGTTACGACGTTAATTAAGCAAATCCTGTGAAGTTTACGACGCACAGGAACGCAAAGTTGTGAGTTCATGCTCCCCCTTTTCTCTAACTGTTTTTGGTTTTATAACTCTCGGGGGTGAAATACATGTTACAAATATTATAATTTTTACAAAGGGTAAAAATACAAGAAGCACTCTTGGTGAGAACGAGAACCGAGTGCAATATGATTTGAAAATACGAGAAGCACTCGTGGTGAGTGCAATATGATGAGCTTTAAGAAAAGCCTAGAAAATACTAGATCATGTGAGCTTAAACTAGATATTGAGATGCCATTAATACTTAATTAGGGACGAGGGTTAGATCTAACGGGTACGGCCGAGCCCCACTCATGGTCCTTATGTGACCTCTTGAGTGCTTCGGTGTCCCAGTCGAGGGAAATCGACACAGTCGAGGTTAATCGACACAGTCGAGGGTAATCGACACAGTCAAGGGAAATTGACGCAGTCGAGGTTATTCGACACAGTCGAGGGAAATCGACACAGTTAAAGGAGAAAATACTAATGCTCCCCATATCCTCACATGCCTTGAGGGAGAAAATACTAATGCTCCCTATGTCCTCACGTGCCTTAATGTCCTTGTATAAATAATCATTTAAAACGTGGGGTACACGAGAAAACTTGAATGATACTTGAGTACATGGGGTACTCAAGAAAACGGGAATTATACTTGAGTACGTGGTATTCAAGAAAGACTTGAATTATACATGACACATATTATGTTTTCATACAAAGTATAAAAACGTGAAATACAAAAACGCATGAACTCGCTCAACTTTATGTTGATGTTTTCCAAAATTACATGTATTTCAGGTGACAGGATGGATCTTGGGCGCAAGTGTCGTAACTAGAAGTAGACTACAAGTTTAGATATCATCCACTTTTGTTGAATTGTAACCTTGTCAAAGGTCGTGTTTTGAAAACTTAAATAACACGTGTTTGTAATACTCAAATTTTCATGAATGGATGAACATCGTTTTGATCATGTAGTTGTTTATTACGATTGAATGCAATGATAACAAGCTAGTCACACATCATACGCTTCCGCAAAAGACAGGGTGTGACAAAAACGATTTAAAATTTGGGTTTACTTAAACAAATGTTTTAGAGTTAAGATTCATGGTATCGAGGTTTTATAAAACAAATCTGTTTTGACTTGGTTATTTCAATTTACATTACAAGCATTTTACAAAACTTGGTTTTCTAATTATCAATTTACAAAAGTGTTCAAGTTATTTTCAAAATATAAACGAGCCATGAATCTGACACTCACATAAAATCCTATGTACTCGCCGGCATTTTTATGCTGACGTATTTTCACATGTGTTTCAGGTATCATAGTTGGTGATGTTTGATGATGATATTGATGCATGCTCACATAGGAACGGACGAGGCCTTAGTGACTTAATAATAATGGAAGTTAATTTGTTCATGTTTTGTTTATAACTTCAATGTAATGTAATACACTTAATTCAATAAAACAAAACTTTTATCCATGTGTTATGAAACAATGATTCTGTTACGACACTCCCCGACGTTTCCGCCACGATTTGTTGTTTTATCGTGGTCGGGGTGTGACAGTTGTCATGGGATGGAACTCAAGGATCTTACGCTAGAATAGTATTGCTCGCTAGCGGTAAATTCCAAGGTTGGGAACCGAACTTTAGAACTCGGTCATGATTAGAGCTAATGATGTTTGTTACCCCCGACGCCTCTATGATCTCTCAAGGATTGTTGTATACTGGATAACACCCGAATCCAAATGCACTAAGCGCTACATTTAGGTTTTAGCCCCAAGATACGAAGCTGACATAAAAAAGTATGCTAATAACTTGCCAAAATCCTGAATTAGGTAAGTGAAGCTTTCATCAGGAGGGCACTTGCAAAAGTACCAAGTGTAACAGTGTGGTGAGACTAGGCACAAAACATAAACTAATGAGTTAGTTATACTCAAGGAAGAACAAGGAGGTTTTAATTGTGGCAAAGTGACCACTACTAGCATGGATGTCCAAGGACGAATCAAGAAAATGAATAAGTGTGTGTATGGTTAGAACTATGAATACTTCCCAAAATCCCAATGTTGCCATGGGTACGTTCTACTCTGCAACCAGCATGTATCAACACTTTGGATACCAACGTCGGCTTAACTTAGTGACTTCAGATACTAAGCATATACACGAGTTAGAATAACGTAGGTTAGACATGTCTTGCTCTATCAAGTTAGCTAATGGGGAATTAGAGGAGTCATGCGAAGTCATTAAGGGTCACCGATACGTTTCCTATCAACCAACCCGTTGCATCCATTTTGTTTAATACCGGTGTCGGTATTCATTTCATCCACATAGAATTCAAAATATACTTGGCCTAGAGTCAAGTAAGCTAGACGTCCCCTCATTCCATAGGATTGGCCTACGGTAAATTAGTTAAGTCAGGAGAAGACATTAAAGGATGCAAACTCGAACTTGGAGCACATAAATTTAACATTGACCATTTTTACCCGTTCAATCGGGTTGCTACGACGAAGTTTTTGACATAGACTAGTTATCCGATAATCGGGCCGAAGTCATTTGTCACGAGAAGATCATTCGCATCCCCTTGTCTGACGAGAGAACATCTGTTAGAGCATGGGGAGAATCAAGAAACACCACTACGAAATATTAATTGCATGAAGGCTTGGAAGAGTCTGAGAAAAGGATGCATCTCCTTTCTTACCCGTGTGGTTGACAAGAAGGCCGAGGAGCGCAAGGTGGAGGACATCCCTTTGGTAAGGGAATACCCCGAAGTCTTTCCAGAAGACTTGCCGGAACCGCCTCCGCAACGACAAGTGGAATTCCATATCGATCTAGTGCCAGGAGCTGCACCGGTGGCGAAAGCTCCATACTGACTGGCGCCCTTGGAGATACAAGAATTATCTACTCAGCTTCAGGAACTGCTTAACAAAGGGTTCATTAGACCGAGTTTCTCACCTTGGGGAGCTCCGGTGTTATTTGTCAAGAAGTAGGATGGAACCTTTCGAAGGTGCATCGATTATAGAGAACTAAACAAGTTAACCATCAAGAATCGATATCCTTTACTGAGGATCGATGACTGGTTTGATCAGTTACAAGGTTCCAACTTTTATTGCAAGATTAATTTAAGATCTGGATATCATCAGCTGGGAATTCAGGAGGAAAGCATTCCTAAGACAGCGTTTAGCACTCGCTATGGGCATTATGAGTTCCTTGTTAGGCCATTCGGCTTAACAAACGCTCCCACCGTATTCATGGATTTGATGAACCGGGTATGTAAGCCATACCTCGACAAGTTCGTGATCGTATTCATTGACGACATATTAACATATTCACGAACCGAGGCAAAACATGAACAACACTTGAGGACTATTCTGGAGCTACTTAAGAAAGAACAGTTGTATACCAAGTTCTCGAAATGCGAATTTTGGATTCGCGAAGTACAATTTCTCGGTCACATGGTGAACGAGAACAGAATACATGTTGACCCATCCAAAATAGAAGCCATAAAGGACTGGAATGCTCCAAAGACCCCAATGGAAGTAAGACAATTTCTGGGTTTAACGGGATATCATCGGAAATTCATTGAGAACTTTTCTAAAGTTGCTCAACCGCTAACCTCTCTCACTCAAAAGGATAAAAAGTTCGATTGGGGTGAAAAACAAGAAACGGCTTTTCAGTTACTCAAAGATAAACTATGTCAAGCGCCAATCTTATCACTCCCAGACGATACCGATGACTTTGTGGTTTATTGTGATGCATCGCATCAAGGCTTGGGTTGCGTGTTAATGCAACGTGAAAAAGTCATCGCGTACGCGTCACGCCAGCTAAAAGTTCATGAGAAAAACTATACCACTCATGACCTAGAATTAGGCGCGGTGGTATTCGCTTTAAAGATTTGGCGTCACTATCTTTATGGTACTAAGTGTACCATATTCACCGATCACAAGAGTCTTCAACACATATTCAATCAAAAGGAATTAAACATGCACCAATGGCGATGGGTTGAATTGTTGAACGACTATGACTGCGAAATCAAGTATCATCCGGGAAAGGCAAACGTTGTGGCAGATGCTTTGAGCCGGAAAGAACGAGTCAAAACATTACGAGTACGAGCTTTAGAGTTGACAATTCGGACAAACTTCACTACTGGAGTGCACGATGCATAACAAGAAGCTCTAAAGCCGGAAAACATTCGAGCAGAATCCTTTCGAGGATTAGAGAAACAAATGGAAACAAACAAAGATGACACTTTATATCTCATGGGAAGGATCTAGATTCATACTTTGGCGGTCTACGAGACTTGGTGCTGGACGAAGCACACAAGTCAAGATATTCAATACATCCAGGATCTGATAAAGTGTATCAAGATCTAAAAGAATACTGTTGGTGGCCTAATCTTAAGGGAGATATTTTGACCTATGTTGGGAAATGCCTAACTTGTGCAAAGGTCAATGACGAATATCAAAAGCCATCTGGCTTATTACAGCAACCCGTGATTCCCGTTTGGAAAGGGGAACAAATATCATTGGACTTCATTACAGGACTCCAACGGACCTCTCGAGGTCATGACATGATATGGGTTATCGTTGATCGATTAACTAAGTCGGCTCACTTCTTATCGATTCGTGAAAAAGACAGTACCGAGAAGTCAGCTGAAATTTACCTCAACGAGATTGTGGCACATCATAGAGTGCCTATTTCAATAATCTCGGATCGGGATGGTCGCTTTGTGTCAAGAATTTGGAAATCATTTTAAGAATCGCTTGGATCTCATTTGGATCTAATCCACAAACCAATGGCCAAAGCGGACGAACCATCCAAACATTGGAAGACATGCTTCGTGCCTGTGTAATGGATTTAGGCGGTAACTAGGATACTCATTTACCTCTGGTAGAGTTCTCATATAATAACAGTTATCGCACAAACATTAAAGCCGCCCCATTCGAAGCACTATACGGACGAAAGTGCCGATCACTGGTGTGTTGGGAGGAAGTTAGTGACAAACAACTCATTGGCCTTGAACTAGTCCAAGAGACTACTGACAAGATAACAAAGATACGGCACCGTATCAAAGCGGCTCGTGATAGACAAATGAGCTACGCGGACAGAAGACGCAAACCATTATCCTTCAAGGTCAGAGACAAAGTTTTACTAAAAGTCTCTCCTTGCAAAGGCGTAGCTAGATTCAGAAAACACGTAAAACTAAACCCGAGATACATTGGGCCTTTTGAAATTCTTGTAAAGATCGGTACCGTCGCGTACAAGTTAAAACTGCCAGAAGAACTCAATAACGTACACGACATATTTCATGTGTCGAATCTCAAGAAAAGTCCGGCCAATGAGACAGTTATCATCCCAGCGGATGAAATTCATATAGACGACACACTCCACTTTACTGGAGATCCTGTTGAGGTTATGGACTGGAAAGTCCACAAGACAAGGATGAGTCGTGTCAAATTAGAAAAGGTCCGCTGGAACTCACGTCATGGACCCGAGTATACTTGGGAACGTGAAGATTAGGTCAACGCAAAATATCCCATTGTTCGAGAAGACTCCTTCAAAGGATAACTCAACGTGAATTTCGGGATAAAATTCTTTTTAACAGGGGGAGAATGTGACAAATGGCAAATAATCGGTAATTCCATACAATCTAATCACTATTTTTATTTCATAATCTCATGCATTTAGCGTAATTTAATTACGTAACTGTGTCGTATATTAGATAACAGGGTTAGGAAAAAAGAACAATGATATAACATATGTTGGTTTTCGTCGCGTCGCGAAACCAATTAAACTATGTCCTAAAAGTGTTGGTAGAAAGTGTTGCGCGCACTATTCACGGTTACACTATTCATGCCAGCAAAGTTGCTGAAACAAAATGAAACCATGAAAAACGACACACAAATGACATAACTGAGTCCATATATATAAGAAAACACTAATATGAAAACACATCTTGCAATAATATAAGACTTTCCGGGACAACGCCCTAAATACAAAATCGTCCGTTTCGCTAAAAACATAACAACTTTAACTAGTCTGCACTAATAATTTAGCATTTCCGAGGCTCCGGAATCATGATAAATGATAACAAACACATGAAAACAATATGAGGATATTAATGGGGTGTCCGAAACATAAGTTTTCGGTGCTACGTTGCAAACCCCACAACTTGTCCGTTTTTAAACCGACAAGCTAGTAAATAACATTTCTGATGCCAAAACAACCAAATGGAAGACATGGCGAACTAGTTAAACTTATTTTGGGACTCAAAATCACTTCATACATCTTTTGGGTGCGGAATAATAACTTGCGCCAAAACTTCGTCGGTGCGAAATAAAAGTGTCGTTAACTAGCCGACGCCTAAACGGAAAGCATTTAATGTATCAAAATACAACTTACACTAGTATATCGAACTAGTTAACCATATTTTGGCGTTGTAAGCACCCTAAATAAATGTCATAGCATCGATGGTAAATTAAAAGCATAGCTCCCAGTACTATATTTCACCTTTCGTATATCACTCGATATCGAACCGACGAGCAAACTAGTGACATTTTTTACCATTTAAATCAATACCCACTAAACTAATAAACTAGTTAGACTTTATTTAAAACTCTAAACTACCATTAACACCCTAATTATCCTAATTAACCTAACCACTAAAATATCTACAAATTAATACATATATCACATGTCTAAAAAATTAATACATAATTGCCATGCTTACCACCATATTTCGGCCAAGTGAGGGCCCACCCACATAACCTACAATTTCTAGCAAATATGATGTAAGGGAATGGTTGTGAAGATTTGTTTGACCATTTGAAAGATTTAGAAAATTATTATAACTATCACCATACTTTACCTCATTCATACATTTCACAAAACTTACACACAAAATCCTTTCTTTCCTTCCTTGTCTACGACTCCAAACACCCTCAAACTATTATCCATCTTCATCCTTTAAACATCATATTACAAAGCATCCATAAACCTTTTCAAGATGGCCTAAGGAGATTCAAAGCTAGGAAGTACATTAGGAGCTTACTTCTCATCACTTGGAGCTTCAATCTTCTTATTCTTCATCATCCTCTTCATCTTAGATCATCCCTAGCCTAAGTGCTAGTAGTAAGAGTTCTAAACTTATTTTTTAAGTTTATCATGTTATGTTATTTATAAATGTATAAGTAAGAATTTCATTTTGAAACTCAAAATATAAATAATCTAAACCACAAAATTGACATATTAAACATAACCAAATATATATTATTTGTGTTGATCTTGATGTTTGTGGTAGTGTAGATTATGTTAGATAATATGATCTTGCCATATTATGTTAAAAAAATACAATCTAAACATGAATATGTTTAGATTAAGCAAGATCATCATCTTCAACTTCATATGTAAAAATGGAAGTGATTATAGAAATGTGTAAAGTCATTAATGAACTTGAAAGTATAACTTTTAAACTAGTGAACTTGTGGTAAAACCTAAACAAGGTTATATAAAAATATGGAACTTGTGGATGAACCTAAAAATATATTTCTTTTTAGTGGTTTTAGAAAATATATATATATAAGCAAGTTATACAAAAGAATGAAAAAAGGATGATCACAAGAACATAAATATTTTTAGAAAACTTGTTGAAATATATATAAACAAGTTCATGAAGATTTGAAGATGGTTATGTGGATACCATGCTTAAAAGTTGTGTTTTGGAACTTGTTATGAATTGATAATGATTTGGAAAATTGATTTGATGATTAAACGCGTTTTGAAAACGTGGGAGACGCCATAGTTTAGGGGAAACTATGGCGAAATTTTCTAAAATCATAATTATGATTAAATAGGGGTTAAAGTGTGATTAAAATGGCTAATCACACTTGAGGATTTAATCATGGTTAAATAAACTTTTTGGGAAAATTTTAAGTATTAAACATATAAGCAAGTTTCTAAAATTACTTACAATGGTTTTTATAAGTCAAAAATGAAACTTATGAATATATGTATATATTTAGGGAAAATATACATATTTTTGGAGAATCCATCAAAGTGTATATATTATGTGTTATGTGTATGTATTTAGATGTATTTGGATAATCTAAATAATACACCAAGGATACCAAGAAACTACTTGAAGGATAACAAGTATAAATACACATAAATACATATACACAATATCCTCAATCTACTAATAAATGCTAAATTAACGGATTAAACGGACGAGCGGACAATACGGATGACGAAACCAAAAATTACAAGAAAATATTCCTAAGAAATAAATATATTTCGATCGACCAAAATAATGACATATAAACAAAACGGTCGAAACAGGAATACATGACATTCGACGACGACAATTGGCCGTATCGCCATCGCGAGGAAACTGCTACGACGACGAGTCTAAAAATAACATATTTTTAGACGCTTAACGAATACATATATATATATTGCCGATAACCAAAACCCAGAAAGTTGAAAAATATAAAAATTACTAAGTATATTTTATAAGGAAAATAACATATTAGAAATCATATACTCGGTGAATTTTTATAAAAATGCAAGATTATGGACTCATAAATCTTATGTTGGGCAAGGCCCAATAACAATAATACACGGGCAAAGGCCCATTGGCATTAAAACATGGGCAAAGGCCCAATAACATTAAAACATAGGCATGGCCCAAAAACATTAATTCGTGGGTTAAGCCCAATGACATGGGCAAAGATCTAATGACATAAAAACGTGATAACATTAATACGTGGGCAAAGGCCCCATGACATAAAAACGTGGGTTAAGCCAAATGACATGGGTAAAGGCCCAATGACAAGAAAACGTGGGTTAAGCCCAATGACATGAGCAAAGGTCCGATGACAAGAAAACGTGGGTTAAGCCCAATGACATGGGCAAAGGCCAAATGACATGAAAACGTGGGTGAGGCCCAATGACATGGGTTTGGCCCAATGACACGCTGCGACACACGAGTACATGTGAAGGGCGAAGCCCGTTCACACATGATTCAATACATAAAAAATATATGTATACACTTATGAAATAAATACATATAACAATCGAACGAACAAACTACCAACACTCTAAAATATAAAGTTGTTCCAAATATGACAAGTGAAGACATAATAAGAATTTAAGATGAACAACTTATACGATGTCCAATAAGACCTAGTGTCTAATAAAGTTAGTACACATGTAGGTTACTCACGTGTACGGACGCTCACTTACGGTAGTACAATACACGGAAGTAGGATGATGACATAGTGCTACTGTAAGTGAGGGGAAATACATGTTAAAACTTGTGAGTTCATGTCCCTCCTTTCAATGATTTCAATGTTTTGTTTTAAAATAGTCGAGGGGAAATACATGTTAAAACTATGGGTATGTTAGCTAAGGGTTTAGATGATAACATGATCAATGTACGTAAGTATGATGCTGACATAGTAACCATTAATCACTTAGTGACCAAGGTGCAAAAGGTGTAGATCTACAGAGCTTGAGACGTGCTCCACTCCTGGTTGGTTCCATAGGAGTGCTTTTGTGATCTAAGAAATGTCAAAGTTGTCTCGGTTTGGTTACGTACTTATGGTACATAATGTTAGTGTGTTCGCAGCACTCTGATAGATCCTTAAACTCCATGAATGCTAATAACATAATGATTACATTATAAGAATACAAAGATTTCATATGATAACAATAACTGCATGAACTCGCTCAACTTTTGTTGACTTTTTAAAACTACATGTATTTCTAGAAACAAGTCTTGAGCCGGTGATACACTACGAGAAACAGGAAAGTCAGTGACAATGATAGCTGCTTTTGGAGGATTTTTCTTTTATATCCTAACTTCGTATGGGTATATAGGGGACAAAACCTCACTATGCTTTATGTCAAAAACAATCTTTTGGGATGTGTAATATAACTTATAATATGCTATGTTTAACGTTGTAACCGTTGTTAAAACTTGGAAACTATGTTGGAAAACTTGTAATCTTTTGTTGAAATCAATATCTCTATGGCATCATTGTTAGTTGATATGTTTACACATTTGGATGCAATGATTACCTTTCTTACTTCACACACAATACGCTTCCACTACTAGCAGGGTGTGACAATGAATAACAAGAATTAAAAGAAGCTAACTAATACAAGTTCAAGTGACCAAGTAAGTCTTTAACCTCGGTGAGGCAACATGACATGGAAAGGTAATCCTAAGTGCCAGAGGCTAGATGAGGCTATGTTACTTAGATACTAGTAAGTCACTTGTAATATCAACTAAAAACATCAAGTGAGGTGTGGAATCAAGTTAGGAATGCCAAAGCCTCCAGAGTTTACACTTGCATCTAACATAAGTCTCACCATATGAACTATGGCAAACTTATGTGATTTCAACACTTGTGGGTTATATTGAACCCTTACAAATCAGAAAGTTTAGAGGTTGTTTACACCTCTAAATTTGTGAGAATCGACTCTAACAAGTTCCACAACCATTGATGGGTTTAGGAGGTTGCTAGGTACAAGATTTAAGCAAGAAAGGTTATGTTTTATAAAAGTTTAAACAAGTTTCTTCAAAACAGAATGTTTGGACCTCAAAATGGTGATGTTCCACCTTAGATTACCTTGGTAATCTTGTGGAAAAACTCCTAGAGGTGTTCCAAGCTTTGTAGAAAAAGAAACGGTGAGAAAAAGTATAAGAAAACAAAGTTACAGCAATATGAAAAAAAAATCAGAAAATACAAGCCACTTTCGACCTCAAATATGGTGAGGTTTCACCTTATATTACCATGGTAATCTTGTGAAAACCTTCCTAGAGGTTATCCAAGTGAAAATAAAAGAAGGAATAAGAAGAAATAGTTGTGGAAGTGAGCTAGAACTCACTTTGTTTAACCTTGAACTTTCTGCTCAAAATCAGGGAATTTTAGTGTGTTTAGAGAGGATTTGTGAGTGTTTAGAGGGTTTGGAAAATGAAAAAGAGAGTTAGGATGAGTGTATATGTTAAGATCTGAGTTTGAATTGATTGTGTGATTTTAATTAAGATGATTAATGGAAGAACATAAAACAGAGAATAATTGCAGCGGAAATGAATGTAAAATTTTGTAACATAGTCAAGGAAAGATTAGTTTTGATCATACAATGCTTTCATAGTCAAAAGATTGAAAGATTACAATAATTCAACTTATGCATGCATGAACACTAACTCCCCCTCAGCCTGAGCTCACTATGGTTGTTCGTACAAGATGAGTTTGTGTGCAAAAGAGCTGAATAGAACAGTACAGGCACTGTCTATTTATAGTACAAATCCTAACCACTGAGCATCTTTGACAAACAACAGTACTTTGATACCAGTAGTTGATAGGTCTTCATCAGTCTTTTCAATCATCAGGGCTTTGGTATAACCATCTTTTGTGCATAACACTCTTTAGGATTATCAGTTGTTAGAAGCCACTGCCTTTGGAGGGAATTAAGTTCAAACAATGCTTATTGTGGATCAACTGTTGAGAACCAGTTTTGGCTTTTGTATAATTTGTTCTTCAAGGAAGGATTACATGGGCCAACAATCCCCCTAGAACAGATGATGCCAAAACACTTCCTTATTGTGATCTTTATTCTCTCATCAACCTTTCCCTGATTTACCCTTTAAACTGGAGCTCAAAATTCAAGGAGTCAGTGTCATCTTCATCCCTTTGAAGTTGAAGGTTCAAAAGATCTTGGAGGTCAGCGGCACCCAGAACTAGTGTATCCTCCCTTGATATATATATTCAACTCTACCATTAGACTTGAGCAAAGTTAATACGTTGGTCTTTTTGTCAGACTTCCACTTTAGTATTTTTGGGTCTAATGGGTTTCTTGGGAGAAGTTTTATTTTTGATGAGTTAGGGGATTGAGGTCTGCTTGCCAACTATTGAATAGTTGCAGCAACTTGAGCTTGAAGTTGTAAGGAAGCCTCATCCATTCCAAAGTCTATTTGAATTCTGATAGCCTCTTTTCTAATTTCTTCTTCTCTCTTTTCATCTTCCTCATCAATCAGTTGTTGTCTTTTTCTTGGATTCAAGACACTGATGGATACATCTGCAAATGAGAACATCTTTTTAGAGGGAAGGGTCTGCTGAGGTCTAACAGTGGTTTCATCATTGTATATTGGCTTCTGAGGCACTGATGGTGTGACATCTGTGTATTTTAATCCCTGTACAATACCGAACAAATTTGTATTTTATGAAACATGGTGTTTTAAATTCCAGTATTTGTTTAATTATTTGTGACATTAGCACATTTTAATCATTGTTCATTTTTGAACACTTAAACCTTTTCTGGATGTGAAATCGTAAACTGTTACGTAAATGTAATCAGTATTAATGTGACGTACACTCCGGAACAATGACATAAGCTAAACATACCTTAAATACCCTTTACATAACTTAGAAATAAGTTTTAAAAGGTTCGGTATGTCAAAAACATGTTTGTTTAAACTTAAGAACTATTTGCGACAAAACTGCGAAACGAATGTTGGTGACCGCCCGGATAATATTTAAATCCCAAAAATATTCTGTTATGATTAGAAGTTTATTTTTAATCATGTTCGTGTTGAAAAATAAATTAAAACGCTTAAAAACGTTATTTTTCAAGTTTAAGCACGTACCGCGTGTTACTGCGCAACACGACGAGTGTACTGCGAAACGCGGACAACGCAGCCACTCTCGGCAACTGATTTCAGTAATAATTTAGCGAGTTTATTTTTATAGTATGATAAAAATAATTTAAGACGCCTTAAAATCGGGATTAAAACGCTAGATAAAATACCCGGTATCCAGTTAAATACCAGGTTTTAGCCTACATATAATATATTTATATATAAATGCATGTATCTATGAGAGAGAGTGTGTAGGTGGCGGCCTAACATGCCACCATTTTGCCTCCTTCTTGCACTTTGTCAAGTGTTGTCCATGCACTCTCCATATCCTCCATATCTTGCAACATCCAACACAATCTCCACAATTCCAAGACAAAATTCTCACTCCTCTCTCTCTCTTACATGCAATCAGCCGAACACCCCTCTCTTCCATCCATTTTCAAAATTTTAACCATTTCTTCAAGATTAAAGTCCCTTTCAAGGTGTTTCCAAACACTTTTGAAGATCCTTTGGTGATTTGAAGGTGTTTCAAGCAAGAACCAAGCCCCATATCATCATACTTTGTCAAAAACCCATCAAAAATCTTGAAGGTATAAAATTTATTTTTAAATCCTTGTTCTTGATTTTTGGTGATACTGATGATGATAGAAGTTTCTCAAGGTTGTTGGATTATTCACAAAATTGCAACTAAAAAGAAATGGTTTTTTTTTTTACACAAAATAAAAATGGAAGTATATATGTGTGTTTATATGGCCGTATGTATGTATGTGTATGTGTATGTATATGAGATTGAGTTTGAATTATGATGGATACATGTTTGATTTATTCTTGAAAAGTGAATGCATGTTTAATAAAAAAGATGTTATATAAAAGTTCTTGTGATTTGTACTGATTATGTGACAAAGGAAATTTTTGGAAATGTACACATGTATGCATGTGTCGTATATGTATATATATGTACATGCACATGTGAATTTTTGTTAGTTAGTGTAAATTAATGAAAGAATGTTACATGCAATTATGTCTAGATGATTAGATGATGATTTGATGAACATGTCTTGGATTGTATGAATTAATATCATGTTTGATGCATTTAAATTCATATGAAATGATGATGATGATATGATAAGTGTGCTTTAGATATTTGTATATAAGCATGCATGTTGATTTAGTGCTCAAGAAATGACGAAAAATGATTATATGACAAAAGTATTTTAAAATAGATTATAAACATTAAAAAATAACTTTATTTGGTATTTTATAATGGCATGAAACTTTGTCATAGGTTTGGTAGCTTTGCATGTTGTATATGTAGCCTAAAAAGTGGTAAAATATGTGAAATTTGCATGATTTATGTGGTTTATTTGAGACCTGCACTATCATGAGTATAACCACTATTTTATTCAGTAAGTAACATGGGTTATGTTAAAATATCAAGTCGTTACGATTTGGGATGGTTATGGTAACGTTTGAAGCAAAACTATGCGGTAAAACAGTTAAAAATTGGCTTTTCGGAGGATTTTTATAAAACTGTTTAAGATAAGCAGCTAAACTGATATTTTTTATATAAAAATAAGTATTTTAACTTATATTAAGTTCACTTGGTGTTTGGTTAATTATATATGACTTTCGATTGTCACACCCGCAAAATCCACACGCGGAGTATCACCGCTTACATATAAAACCCTAATTTCAAACCCTGTTTTGTGCTCATTTATCCTATCTAGACATAAGACTCGATTAAGACGAAGTTAACAGACACTAGGTGCACCAACAGACTCCCCCTTGGATGTTGACGAAGTCTTCGGCGTCGAGTCTTTAGTCTTAGTCTCTTTCCAAATTGTCTTGACATTGTAAAAGCTTCCTTCAATCTTCATCTTCAAACTTTAAACTTCAATCTCCCCTTTTAATGCTGATCCAGAATTCTGACTCCCCCTTTCGCAGACTCCCCCTCTCAATAAGCTAGGATTTGAATTCTGGTTCAATCTTTGACATTTTCGTTGCCATGGGGATCTTAACTCCTGTTTCATGCATAATCTCTACCCAAATATAAGATATATGACAATAACAGTTTCAATCTAAACTTACCATTCAATCTCAAATAATAATCTTGTCAGAATTATATGTGACACCTGGGTCACTGCGAACTTCAAACAAATACCAAGCCAATGAAATATTGTATTTCATACTTGGGATCCGTATAAATATGTGTACCTTTTGCACATATCAATATTTGTTCAATTTCAAGCTCTAAATCGCTTTCTGGAAGGTTATACGCGCACTGGTGCGTAAATATAACTAGTTTAATGCAACGAACACTCCGGAATAGTGAAATAGGCTTAACATACCTTAAATAACCCTTACATAACTTAGAAATAAGCTTTGAAGGCTTTGGTATGGCAAAAACAAGTTAATTCGCTTACAGGGACTAAACTTGACAAACTGCGAAAGTATGCCAATTTGAACAGTAACGAACATTCCGGAACATGAACATAAGTTAAACATACCATAAATATCCTCTACATAGCTTAGAAATAGGCTTTGAGGTGTTCGGTGTGCTAAAATAAACTTTTGGGACATTCAGGGACTAAAAGCGTCAAAAAGCGCACAAGTTTACACTTTCGCGCATAACTTACGTTCTGAATACATCCAGACATCCAAAAATTTATGTAAGCACTAAAATATTTTATTTTAGTGTTTAGGCTTGAGAAAAATCCATTCGTCGCGTCATTTGGATCGTTTTTCGCGCTTATGCGCATTCCGTCGTAATTAAGCGAACATCGCGATCGTACGGCCAAACGAACCGACATCTGAGATATTTTTGAGCACATTTTAAGTTCCCTATACTTTAACTTCATTTTAGAGCTTTGAAATGGGGTTAACGGGGCTTAAACATGTCAAAAAAACGCATCGAAAACCAAGTTTTGAGGTTGCAGGGACTGAAACTGTAAATCTGCCAAACTAGGTCCGTAAACAGGGGCCAGATGCAGCAAAACATTTTTTTTCAGCTTTTAACAGCCCTTAACACTCTCCAAAGGCCAAGTGCCAAGTGTCAAACTCTTATGGTGGATGGCAAATGAGTTACCACAACTTTCCAACAAGTGTACGGCTTAGATCGTGCCCTCTTCTCCAAGAAACGATCCTAACGGTGAACCGAAATCTATAAATACCCAACACCCACTTCACCCATTCCTCACACCTTTGAAATCTGAGTTTGCTCTCTAAGTTGTTGTGTTTAACACTTCATACCTGAGAGTACTCGGATTCAAACCTTCCATTCTTGGACCCTTTGTAAGTGTTCCTTCGTTCTTTTATTGCTTTCGAGTCCGAAAGTCAAACTTTGTTTGACTTTCTGCGTTGACCAGTTTATGGTCAATGCGAAGTTCGTTTGAACTTCGCAACGTGATTGTAATCACGATGGTTATAGTCCCTTGTGACTATGCCTACTGATTACCACGTTGTCTAGGGTCGTAAGGGTAAGCGATCTGATAAATCGTTTATACCTTCGAACCCGACCCATTTGGTCGATCATTAGGATCCGACCAAACACATTAGGTGACCATAGTATATAGGGAATAACCTTCCGAGGTTATACCTTATGGTCTCTTCGTTTAAGTAGTTGTATGATAGGTAGTTTATATGCCTTAGGTAAATTACCAGAATGCCCTTTTGACGCCAAAATTCATTTTAAGCATATGTAACATAACTTTTGGTATCTAAACTGATTTGGTAACAATATTAGATATGTTAAGGCATATTTTACTTGTCATAGGACTAGTTAGGCGTTCCGAACGCGTTTTACGCGAACGACGCGTTAAAGTAGCATAAGCTACCAAAACGGGTCGTAATGGGTTGTAAACACCTATATTAGGTTTCATTTAGTATGTAGGCTTTGTTAAACCATATTACACGAGTCTCCATACTCGTTTGGTTTACGAACCCGCATTCTATCCGATCTTCCGATTTAGGTCCGGTTTATTAACATAGTTACCTATATTAGGTGCCGTTTGATTCCGTGATCTCTAGCATTGCTTGGTGGTTATCTTAGGACTTCTGAGCAATCTCAAGTGAGTACATAGACCCCTCTTTTACTGTTTTCCAAACTGTTTTGGGGTGAAACACATGTGCCTACTTGTTACTTTCATGCTTTCCATGTTTTCACATCATATACCTGCTATGTTCATTAGTACATTTATAGTACATGATTTCAATACATTTTATGCTATGTATGCCCATTGTGTGCATACTTAGTACATCACTTTACAATACATTTTATGCTATGTGTGCTCATGGTGTGCATACTTAGTACATCACTTTACAATACATTTTATGCTATGTGTGCCCATTGTGTGCATACTTAGTACATCACTTTACAATACATTTCATGCTATGTACGCCCATTGTGTGCATACTTAGTACATTGTTTTTACATTACACTTATGCTATGTATGTCCATTACGTGCATACTTAGTACATTGTTTTACATTACACTTATGCTATGTATGTCCATTACGTGCATACTTAGTACATTGTTTTACATTGCATTTCTGTTGCATATGCTCATCCAGCATATGAACACATTATACTACATTTTGAACCGTGGCAACCATTTGACTATGTGAACCGTCGTAACCCTTTGATTATATGAACCGTTTGTAACTATTGAACCGTGTGAACCATTTGTATCTGTTGACATGATTTACATTTGAAATAAACATTAGACATAGACATTAGACATGGTTTTCACATAAACATTTTGACATTTGATTATACATAAACATTTTACTTTGGTGGTTTGGTTTGAGTAAGTGATTTAAGTAACGAGACTTGTGTAATATGATACAAGCATGGTGGATACGCCGCTGGTACTTCCTATATATAAGTGTTGTTGGTGCACTGAATGTTTGCTGACTACGTCTTATCGAGTCTTATGTCTAGATAGGTTAAATGAGTGAACAACAGTGTTTGAGTTAGGGTTTAATCATGTTTATTTAGTCCTGTCCGTTTGAAATGGTCCTGACCATTTCAACATGTCATGACCGTTTGAACATGTCATGACCGTTTGAACATGTCATGACCGTTTGAACATGTCATGACCGTTTGAACATGACCTGACCGTTTGAACATGCCTGACCGTTTGAAGCAAATGACCGTTTGAAGGAGATGTGACATTTTCAAACGGTCAGGAGGCCTTGCCTATATATATGTGTTGTGCATGCTCATTTGAGACGGTCATGTATGTGTGTGTGAGCGAAGGTGCTGCCGGATTTTTGTCAAAATACATTTTAAAAGCTCACAATCAGTAATAGAAAGAAAGTTAAAAGGATACAAGCTGTTTTTGACTTCGTTTACGTTGATTCCGCCCTCGTATTTGAAGATGAACTGCCTTAACTGACTTTAGGGTCACCGAACACGATCCAACAAGTGGTATCAGAGCTTAGGACAAGGAGTTCATACCAATTTCAGCTTGATTCTACCGGATTTTCTATCTTCTACTCACTTTCTCTCATATTTTTCTGATTCGGACATATTTTACGGATAAAATGGTCTAAAACGTTCACATAACAGGCGAAACACTTAGATAACGAATCCTTGAAAGTTTTGAACCATAATTCGGCTTAAATCTGATCGAAATCATCTTGACCGTTTGAAATTGTTCGTAATATGATGACATCATCCGTTTGAACTTAGTTGTGACCGTTTGAAACTGGCGTGTCCATTTGAAATTGACACATGTCCGTTTGAAATTGACTCCTGTCCGTTTGAAACTGACGTGGCCATTTGAAAATGACCCTGTCCGTTTGAAACTGACGTGACCATTTGAAAATGACCCTGTCCGTTTGAAACTGACGTGACCGTTTGAAACTGACGTGACCGTTTGAAATTGACGTGACCGTTTGAAAGTGGTTTCATTTGAAACTTGATTATTGTTGTTTCAATCGAAATAACTCATTTCGTTTGAGAAAGATCATTTTGTTTGAAAGACTATACTGTTTGTAATATTCCATTTCAACAGATTCCGCTTGAATCTGTCATTTTACAAAATCAAGAATTTTCTAAGTGATTGTTGATTTTTGCAGGTACACTCAAGATGGATGATATTTTCTTGAACCCGTTTAGCGACATGTACGCATTCGCTGGAGATTCCGGAAACAATGATACTTCGTCAAGCAATGTGAACGAGAATCCACCGAAAGAAAAGAAAAAGGAAGCTTGGGAATCGGAAAGTGCTTTTGGAACATTCAATAAACCCCCAAAGCTAATGGCTATCGAGGAATACAGTCGGTGGTCAAGAAAGTTTGAAGATTGGTTGATGGCATTTGCATTTCCCAGCTGGAAGAGTTTGAAAAACGGTTAAGCCAATGGAAACAAAAATGGTGAAACTTTAAGAGCAGCTGAGGAGATTGAATCGTTTGTAGCTGAACAAAAGTGTGTGGCATTGTTATTTCAGTCAGTCCGGGAAGACATTATTGCCTTGATCGACTATTCAAATGCAAAAGATCTTTGGGAAAAGTTAGAAAAGAAATGTATAGGTAGTGAAGAAATTAAGAAAAACAAAAAGAAATTACTTAGAAAAGAGTTTGATATGTTTGGGTGTTTAAAGAACGAGTCAGTTTGTAAAATGATAGAAAGGTTTGGTCATCTGAAGCTGGAATTAGCTAGACATGGAATTACATATCCTGATGATGAGCAAGTAGACAAGTTGTTCGATTCGTTGCCAGACGAGATGGATTGGAGATATTATGCTCTCATGCTAAAAAACACTATCTTGCCAGAAGATCTTACTCCAGATTTGCTGATTGAGAGACTCGAGAGTCATGAGTTGGAACTGAAGAAGACATACAAAGTCAATCATTCAGCTTACCAGCAGAATTTAGATTTGTATTATCCAAAGAGCATGATGCCAAAAGTAACTTCTCCCAAAACTGCATTTTCTGCTGAGAATGTGCCTACAGCAAGCAAAGAAAGTCAAAGTGGTCAAAGCAGTGGAAGTCACAGTGGTTATCACAGTGGATCTTCATCATCTACAAGTCATTCTGATGCAAAGAATCGTTTTCAATGCAACATTGCAATAGACTTGAAGAATGCTCAGAACTTTGATGAGGAGTCGGCCAAACAACAGATGATCTTATTGGCGTCGGTGTTGGAATCATATGAAGGGTTAGTAGCTGGAAAGATTGGCAATACCAACCTGACGAAGGAAGATTATGACCAGATAGATCCCGAAGAAATGGAGTTGATTGATATTCGTTGGGCTATGGCAAGTGCTGTTCGTCGAGCATAGCGTTTCATGGAAATTACCGGCAGGAAGACAATTGGTGGTCCATCTACCAAGCTGGGGTTCGATAAATCCAAGGTGACATGCTTCAAGTGTAAGCAGAAAGGTCACTTCAAACGGGAATGCAGAAATGCTTATGCTGATGAGTCAGAGAACCCTTTCAGAGATGATTACTACAAGAAGGCAATCTATCATCAGAATAAATCCGAGCCGCCTAGATTGAAGCAGGTTGAAGACAACAAAGAGAAATCTAGAGCTCTTGCGGTGATTTACGATGATGAGGGTTATGATTGGAGTCAAGAGGTTCTACCGGAAGAAGATGCGGTTGGTTACGCATTCATGGTGAAAAACGACGAACCTATTCCGTGGAAAGATGATAGAACTGAAGAGTAGAAGTATAGATACAGAAAAATGATTGCTGAAAACAAAATCATTAGAATTTCTCGTATCTATCTGGAAGCAAGGAGAGCAAATAGATGGGATCCGGACAGAGAGTGTTATCTTGATGAATATGGAAATATTGCGATTGATGACAAAACGCTTGATATTGAAGCCATAATCCAGCAGTACAAAGAAGAGGATGAGTACTGGCAAAACAAATGGTGGGGAACTCCAACCGAGAAAATGAAAGAAGAAGAGAAAGAGAAAGAAGAGAAAGAGAAAAAGGAGAAAGAAGAGATCGAGAAAGCAAAGAAAGTTGATACTGGCATTATTGACACAACGCAGGAGTTGAATGCTGAGAACTTTGGAAAAATGGCTGACAAAGTGCTGGCTGCTAAGGCACTTGAGGTAGACTCTAACTCCGTGTTTGAGTAAAAAAGCCAGGTCAGTTCAAACGTGTCAACAAATGCGTCAGGTAAGAAAATCGATGGAAATGCTGATTGCAAAAATTGCAACAAAGAGTGTAAATTTTGTAGCACAGTCACGTATCTCAACGGTAAGAAAGTTGATGATCTGACAGCAAAGGTCAGAAGCGTTGAGAATCAAATTCTTGATTGTGACAAGATGGTTAAAGCTTCAACTTGATCGTGACAAGATCGTGATAAGATGGATAAAATTGATCATGACAAAATTAAACAAGAAAATGAAAAGTTGATTCTTGAAAACCGTCAGATTTCTGAAAAATTTGAAAAACTCAAAAGCACAATGAAAGATTGTGATGATCGAAATGGTAAAACTTTTAAAGAAAATGAACATCTAAAAGCAGTGCTTAGAGTAAAAGAAGAATCAATCAACCAACAACTGGATGAAATCGCTAAACTGAAACTTAAATTTCAAGAGGCTGAAATTGAAAATGAGCGAATCCAGTTGAAGCTTAACAGTTACAGCTCCGCAAGCTTTGTTTTGCAACACATTATTCCCAAACCCATCGGGAAAGACAAAGCGGGCGAAGATGTGTATTGTGATGGAACTGGGGTGGGGTTTCATCAAGTTCCACCACCTGTTCTTGATAACTACACGAAAAAGCAATCTGGATTGGTTGAAATTGAGGAAGAAAGTGAAGTTAAACTTCCGGAGAACATTGATGTCACGTTCACATCTTCCAATGACGATAGTGTCCAAAATGATATAGTTAAAGGTGTTGTTGAAAATGTGCTAAAAATGGATAGTGACACTACTGAGGAAGATGGGTGTTTCTTTGACAAGTACATTCAGAAACCAAAATCCAAAAACAACTTAAGTGATGAACCGGGTCTTGTAATGTACAAGATGGCTGGATCTGATAAGTTGTATTCGGATTCAGAGTTTCCGATTGAGAATGTTTATATGAACAAATTGACAAATGTTTTCAAGTTGGTTGAAGTTGAGTTGTCAGAAGTGAACAAGTTGAGTCAAACAAAGAGAAAAATGAGTTTTGAGAAAGATAAATCATACTAAAAGAAATCTGTTAATCCATCACGTTTTTATAATAACAATCGAAATAACTGGTCGGGTGGTTATCAGGGTGGTTGGAATTATCAGAAAAGAAATGTTCCAAACAAGAGGTTTGCTGAAAAGAAAAAGTTTGTGAACAGTTCGAGTTCACTTGCTGATGAAGAGAAAGAGATTTTTCAAAATCGAATGAAGAGTTCTTTGAGAAAAGAGCTTCACAGTATCAGTCTGAAGGCACAAGTCGAGTTGTTGATACTCGAACATGTTTCAGATGTAATCAAGTTGGTCACATTGCACGAAAGTGTAACAATGTGAAGTCTAAGACTGAAACTGTGAAAATTCAACAAAAGAAAGTTGAAGTGAAGGGTAAAGCACCAATGGTTGTTGAGAAAAAGAATGTGAAAAATGACAACATCAAAGTGAAAAATGAACCCGTAAAGAAAGTGGTAACTGAAAATGAAAAATTTTATAAGCGGTTTGCATTATCTCAACAAGTTTGGAAACCAAAAACAGAAATGAAAATTTCAACTTCTGAAGTGAAAAAGGCTGAAGAATCAATTTCGGTTGATTATGATGCAAATTTTCCACCTTTGAAGGCTGAAAACTTCAAAATTCAAATTGCGAGAGTCAAGGTTACACCTAAGGCTGATGAGGCCTGGGTGGACACCATGTTCGAATAAGCAGTTTGAATTGCCGGAGCTTCCTTGATCGCGAAGCATGAATCGGCATCTTTATTGAAGTTGGTTAATTCAAAGTTTGTTTTGTGCAGGATCTTCCACAACTTGTATCCAGATGGATTATGGATAGTGGAGCTTCAACACATATGACAGGGAAGACTGTGTTGTTGTATGATGTGAGAAATATCAATGGTGGTTACGTAGGTTTTGCAGGTCATGAAGGTGGTAGAATTATTGGTGAAGGAACGTTATCCAACGGGATTGTGACGTTTGAGAGAGTTAACTACATTACTGAGCTGGAGAACAATCTGCTTAGTATCTCACAGATTTGTGACAATATGTATACTACTCACTTCACTGATAAAGAATGTTTGATCTTGAAACCAGGATTTGTTATCCCTGAAGAATGGATTATCATGCGGGCACCTAGAGTGAATGATTTATATGTGTTAGATATGAGTGTAGCAACTACATCTACTGGTCAAGCACATTGTTTTGTTTCTAGAGCAACTGAAAAAGAATCGAGATTGTGGCACCGCAAGATGGGGCATATTCACCTAAGGAAGATGAATCACTTGGTGCACAATGATTTGGTTTTGGGTGTTAATATCAAAGGTTTTCATCTGGAAGGGGAGTGTATTAGCTGTGTTAAAGGCAAGCAGAAGAAAAAGTCACACCCTACAAAGCAAATCAATTCAGTTTCCAGACCGTTAGAGAGACTACATATGGATCTGTTTGGTCCAGTAAACGTCAAAAGTATTACAGGGGATCTCTACTGTCTTGTGGTTACTGATGATTATTCCAGATTTTCGTGGGTTTCATTCTTAAAGTCAAAAGACGAAACATTTGACAGCTTGATGGGGCTGTTCAGGAAGATTGAAAATTTGTACCAAAGGCGTATCAAGAGAATTCGAAGTGATAATGGTACTGAATTCAAGAACAGCAAGATGGAAGAATTTTGTGATGAAAGAGGTATATTGCATGAGTTTAGTGCTCCGTACACTCCGCAGCAGAATGGAGTTGCAGAACGCAAAAACCGGACACTAATCGAGACGGCTAGAACTATGCTCGCAGATTCAAAGTTACCGATTAATTTTTGGGCTGAAGCTGTTTCCGCCGCATGCTATACGCTCAACAGGGTTCTCACTGTCAAGAAGTTCAACAAAACATGTTTTGAGCTAATCAATAACCGCAAACCAAATTTAAAGTATCTAGAACCGTTCGGGTCACCCTGTACAGTTATAGAGCCTCATGGAAAGTTTGGTCCGAAGAGCATTGAGGGAATATTTGTTGGTTATGCAAATCCGATGCGACGTGTCTTCGTTCCAAGTGAGAAGCGGATTATTGAAGCTGCAAATGTTGAATGTCAAGGTTATACTATGCCGCCGCAGAATCCAGGTGATTCATGGCGTTATCATTATGACAAACTGTGGGATTCGTTTGACATGAGAGAAGAATCAGAGGATGATGAAGATTTCTTTGATGAGTTGGATATTTTGCGTGAATATGAGTCGCAGCTAAGGTTCCCAGCTGAGTATTCTAGAAGACCAAGGGAAATTTCAAATGAAGATGAAGCAGGTCCGAGTAATGCTGGTGAACATGATGATGTCCAACAGAATGAAGTTGCTCAAGATAATCAGTCGGTTCAGAATGATAATCTAGAAGCTGAAAACATGCCGATCTTTGATCATGGTGATTCAGATTCTGAGGGGGAGCAAATTCAGATTTCAAGTCAAACAAACCAAGTTGGTGAACAAGATGCAGAGAAGAATGTTACTAATCTGGAGGGAAATGTAGATGTTCCAAGCGAAGTGATGCCGTGAACTTTTTCATATCATCCAGAGGAGTTGATCATAGGAGAATTGCAGACAGGCGTTCGCACTCGAAATCAGATTGATAAAGGGCTTACATGTTTTTATACAAAAGTTGCTCCTTTGCAAACTGAATTCTCATTGAGTTGTTTTATCTTGCAGGTTGAACCAAGAACTTACAAAGAGGCGCTTACTGAAGATTCTTGGGTCAATACAATGCAGGAGGAACTGAGCCAATTCGAGAAACTAGGAGTGTGGAAGTTAGTGGATTTGCCTGATGGTCAGAGGAAGATTAACACCAAGTGGGTGTTTAAATACAAGAGAGACGATAGAGGAGTTGTTATAAGGAATAAAGCTCGACTTGTTGTTCAGGGCTTTAGTCAACAGGAGGGGATTGATTTTACCGAAGTCTATGCTCTTGTGGCACGATTAGAGGCGATCAGAATTTTCCTTGCATTTACGTCTTGGAAGAACTTCAAAGTATTTCAGTTAGATGTTAAATCGGCTTTTCTCTACGGGAAGGTTAAAGAGGAGGTTTATGTCGGTCAGCTGCCGGGCTTTACTGACCCAATCCACAAAAACAAGGTCTACTTATTGGACAAAGCGCTGTATGGTTTACACCAGGCCCCGAGAGCCTGGTACGAGACTTTGTCTCAACACCTACTAGCCAACAAGTTCATTCGTGGAAAAGTGGATGCCACTCTCTTCACTAAAGAGGTCGAAGGTCATCTTCTGATAGTTCAGATTTATGTGGATGATATAATCTTTGGGTCGACAAATGAAAATCTATGCAAAGATTTTGAATCAGTGATGAAGCAAAAACTCGAAATGTCATCAATGGGGGAGATGAAATTCTTTCTGGGATTACAAGTTGAACAACTTCCTGAGGGAATTTTCATTCACCAGACAAAGTACGTTCATGATATTCTAGAGAAATTTGGGATGTCAAGTTCTACTCCAGCTGCTACCCCACTTGCAACAAATCATGGGATTCACCCAGATCTCACCGGAGACAGGGCTGATGAAACTTTCTACCGATCCATGATAGGTTCTTTGATGTACCTAGCTGCTTCACGTCCTGATATCATGTACCCAACGTGCCTCGCAGCAAGATTTCAATCTAACCCGAGAGCATCGCACATGATTATTGTGAAAAGGATATTGCGCTACCTGAAAGGAACTCCTTCATTGGGGTTGTGGTATCCTCGGAAAGGCGATTTTACGCTCGAAGGGTATTCCGATTCAGATTTCGGATGCTGAAAAGTCAATTCCAAATCAACAACTGCAGGATGCCAGTTCTTTGGACCTAGATTGGTTACCTGGCAGTGTAAGAAACAAACGTCTGTGGCGTTATCAACATGTGAAGCGGAGTATGTTTCTGCTAGCAGTTGCTGCTCTCAGATCTTGTGGATACAGCAACAGATGCGTGATTACGGTTTGCAGTTTCTTAACACACCTATTTTTGTTGATAATGAGGCAGCGATTAACATTACGAAGAATCCAGTACATCACGCTAAAACGAAACACATCGAAATTCGTCATCACTTTATTCGTGATTGCTTTGAGAAAAAGTTGATACGAATTGAGAAAATCCACACTGACGAACAGAAAGCTGATTTACATACCAAAGCTTTTGATAAAAATCGGTTTAAATATTTGTTAAAACTGAACGGTATGAAGCTTCTTTCGGTGTCGGATGGCATTATTGGCGTTGATGAGAGTACTGTTACGGATGAAGACGAGAAACAATCTGCAATGGTTTGTCGATTTTTTACTTGTTTTGGTATTTAGGGGGAGTAGATATTTGTATATAGATATATTTTCAGAAAATACAAAAACAGTAAAAAATGCAAAAATACAAAAACATGATAAATTCAGAAAAAGAGCTTGTGTAAAAAGGGAAAATGATAGTACATCGGCTAGACAGTCACAGTATGCTAAAGAAATGGAATGTTTAAAAGGTTAAACAGTCTCGCTGATGATGTGTCGATAGGTTTTTGCACATTTAGTAAGTTTGTTCGGGATATAAACTTAAATTTTACTTGCTTATTTCGTGGGAAACACTACTTGGATATATAGGTAACCCCTGAAATCTCGTTTGAAAGGTTTCGTATTCTGATATACTAGGCTTTATACTCAGTTGATATCTGGGGTATTATTCCAGGACTTCTGCTGAACGGTAGTTCTGACCTAGTCCTCGAATAATACTTTCTGCAAATGCTTGAAACATAGCATCACCCTCAGCATATATGATAAGACAATAAAATTGCTTAGCAATGCTGTTGTAAAAAAGATCCTCTAAAGGGGACACACCTACAAGTTGAGTCATGATCTCTCTGCTGAACGGTAGTTCTGACCTGAGCTCTCATGATTCTTCATAAATTATTAACCCCTACAGATATCATTTGTGTTATAATTACCTGTAAGACTGAATATCGGGATCTGGATACGAGAGTATATTCAAGAGGTGGGACACACAGATAAGTTTAAGTCTCTAAAACACTAATTCGTATCCTGAACAGATTGAAGTTTGTGTGAGAATTTAAGATGGATCAGTATATCGACAATCGAGGTGAATTGTTTAATTCTGAGTATGTAATCATAGCTTAACGGTACTTGTGATTTGTCTGAATAGCTGATATGATTCCCTAACACGCTCGCAAAAATATGTTTGTAAATAGTTTACTTTGTTTACTTTCTGAAATTTAAGTTTTCTGTATTTCATTTCTTAGTTTAGAACACTTTGATAAAATCCAAAAAGATTTTATTTCTGCTTTATTTTTTGACAAACCAAAGTGGAAAGTTGATTGTTGGATTCTCAGAGGTTGAAGCAGATGCAGGAAAGTTCTGAGCTGAAGAATGAGGAGAGCTTACTTTGTTGGAATTTGAAGATGTTTTCAAAGTTAAAACAAGTTCATTAAATTGATACTTGTTATTTTCAGATAATGTGAAAATGTTTTTACAAAATCAGTTTGATTCGTCAAATGATCGACCAAGGTCATTAAATTGAACTTGGTAGATTAATTGAGTAATCAGGGTCATTAATTTGGACCTGAATACTTAAGTGGATTTATAACACTGAAGGTTGTAAGGTAATTTTGGATTGAAACTATTATTATCATATATCTTATATTTGGGTAGAGATTTTACAGGTTGTAGATTTCATAATCCCCATGGCATCGAATCGTCAAAGTTTGAATCAGGATTTCAAGTCCCAGCATTTCGAGAGGGGGAGTTTGCGAAAGGGGGAGTTAGAGTTCTGGATCAATAGTCAGAGGGGAGATTGAAGATGGAAATAGTATGAGTTTTTAAACCTATGAAGAGGAGCTTTACAATGACAAAATTTGGAAAGAGACAAAGACTAAAGACTTGACGCAGAAGACTTCGTCAACATCCAAGGGGGAGTCTGTTGGTGCACTGAATGTTTGCTGACTACGTCTTATCGAGTCTTATGTCTAGATAGGTTAAATGAGTGAACAACAGTGTTTGAGTTAGGGTTTAATCATGTTTATTTAGTCCTGTCCGTTTGAAATGGTCCTGACCATTTCAACATGTCATGACCGTTTGAACATGTCATGACCGTTTGAACATTACCTGACCGTTTTAACATGCCTGACCGTTTGAAGCAGATGACCGTTTGAAGGAGATGTAACATTTTCAAACGGTCAGGAGGCCTTGCCTATATATATGTGTTGTGCATGCTCATTTGAGACGGTCATGTATATGTGTGTGAGCGAAGGTGCTGCCGGATTTTTGTCAAAATACATTGTAAAAGCTCACAATCAGTAATAGAAAGAAAGTTAAAAGGATACAAGCTGTTTTTGACTTCGTTTACGTTGATTCCGCCCTCGTATTTGAAGATGAACTGCCTTAACTGACTTTCGGGTCACCGAACACGATCCAATAAGTGTTTGTATGGTATTACATATCGTAGCGTTATTTGAATCATTTCAATTTGAGACATATGACATTTTATACAAATAACATACTTTTCACAAGACATTGTTTTACAAACAACTTATCTTATACAAACTCATTTTACATGGTTATTCATTTAACCATACAATTATTCTCTTATTTATACATATCATCTGATCTCATCGTTTTTCAAATGATTCACAAGACAAAGCAAATTACAAGGTTCATGACTAAACATTTTCTCAAACATAAGTCATGAATTTCTGTTTTCACAAAACCTATGTATCTCACAGGCATTTTTATGCTGACGTACCTATTTTCACATGTGTTTTCAGGAGATGATGCATAGGACTTATCAAGACATACTTAGGCGGACCTGTGCCTTAGTGACTTAAAACGAGACAAGAACTAGTTAATTTATGTTATGTACTCTTTAGTTCTTGTTTAAAACAATGTAAACTCTCATGTTTGATTAATAAAACGAAACTTCAATTGCCATGGATTTGAAACAATTAATTCTGTTACAACACTCCCCGACGTTTCCGCCACGTTTGGTTGTTCCACGTGGTCGGGGTGTGACAGAAAAGTTGGTATCAGAGCCAATGGTTATAGGGAATTAGGTTATTAGTAATGCTTTGACCTAGTCTATAACCTTCCTAGGACCCTAACGCGAGTTTCTTGCGTTTAGTCATAAAACAATACCGTCACCTATCCTTAGGCGACGACCACAACAAGAACATAAATTTCAAAACCGCTTTGAAAACTAATCATCTGTTCTAGGATGATTTATTATATGGTTTTGAACCCTTTAAGTTTTCAAAATCCCCTCAAAGTTGATCTAAATAATGTGAACACGTGCAAACTGGAAGGGTGGGTGCCTGTACCCTGTGTTTTCTGTCTAAGGCTAGAGTGTTCGTACAAATCCACATAATCGGACCAGTCACTCTTACCTGGGAACTCTTGGGGTGAGTGTCCACTTATAGGCCAGCATGTCTTCGCGATACATTATTTTTGACCCATTTACTTTTATTAATCACCGGGGTCGTTTGTTGCTTTGTAGTAACAAACAAATGACCACTATCCTTGCTTTCATCTGATTTGTTTCATCTCATTCTTTTCGTCTAATTCTCTCACTCGTTTCCTTTCATGTTTCCTCTTTTAGAATGCCTCCTCGACGCGAAAACCAGATAGCGACTGCCGAACTGGGAGAAATCATTGCGCAGCAAATGGCTGCTCAATTCCCAAACCTCTTTGCTCAGTGGAACCAAGCCAACAACAACAACAATGGCCCATTCAATTTCAAGAGTTTTAACTTGGCTAAACCACTCAAGTTTAGTGGTTCTGAGGGAGCGACTGGGCTTCTTCAATGGTTCGAGAGCATTGAGAATACTTTTCGCCACGTGCAGTGTCCTGAAAATCGCAAGGTCGAGTTTTCTTCGAGTGTGTTCCAGAAGAGGGCCCTTACGTGGTGGAACGGGGTTATGAGAGATCGTGGTGCAGAAGTTGCTCTAGCACAGACATGGGCTGAACTTAGGGCCCTTATGATGAAGGAATTCTGTCCTCGTCATGAGATCAGGGCTTTGGAAAGGGAATTCGACAATCTTGAGTAAGACAGCGGTGAACATCGAGCATACACTGATCGATATGAGGAGCTGAGCCTGTTGTGTCCTACCATGGTCACGCCTTTGGATAAGGCAATCGAAAAGTACATTGATGGCCTCCCTGACTCAATACAAGACATTGTGACTGGTAGCAACCCTACTACAGTTAGACAGGCCATTGAGCTATCTGCAACCTTGACTGAATCAAAGATCAGGAAAGGTAAACTTTTCCGAAAAGGTGACAAGAAACCGGTCGAGGAATCGAACCCAATCGAGGAATCAAAGACCATGGATGAACAGACTGGATCCCCTAAGAGGTCAAAGAAGCGAAAGGCTTCTCAGAATTTCGCCATGGTTACTCACAATGATCAAGCCGTCCCCAACCAACCAGCTCAACCCCCTGCTAGGAAGCCATACAATGGAACTGCACCCTTGTGCAACCAATGTAGCCTCCATCATCATGCCAATGTAAAGTGCCGCAAATGCCAAACTTGTGGACTTATAGGCCATACAGCAAGAGTCTGCCCAGCTGCAGCTGCACCAAACCAAGCTGGCAACAACCCTGCTCAAGGTTGTTTTCTACCAGGTTCTTGCTTCAACTGTGGCGAGATGGGTCATTTCCGAAAAAATTGCCCAAAGCTTGCTAATGCAAATCCAGCACAGGGATGAGCATCTGACCAACCAGAAGACAACATCGTTTAGAAATAATCACGTCTTATGTATTATTTTCTTATGTTGTCAAGGTCCATGAAACAGTTGTTATCATTGTTTATAAATAAATCTTTTATTTACATTGCGATGTATTTATGTGGTTATATGTATAAAGAACATATCCCCTACAATACCGACAAGCAAGGAATCGTATTCCTTGAAAAGCAAACTACCCTCAAAATTTTTCCATCTTATGATCTCTTGCATTTTTCACGAAATTCCTAAGTACCCGTTTCTTCTAAGGAAACGAAGTACAAGGCGCAAGTTACAACACTGGACGAATACCCAAAGTACCACTGTAAATCCTTAATAGGGTACCTAGGGGTATTTCCGTAAATCCTAAAATTTGTTGTGTTCCTTAATTCGAATATTACGTTTCTTTAAAAACAAAATCAAATTTTTGGGAAATCTTCCTATCTTTTTAGATAGATCCCAGAGGACATTGAAGTCCATCGACTGGTTTCCATATCCATTCTCAATCGATAACAAATTAATAACAAATTAATAACCAAGTTAAACAACTATGAGATTATGTGCTTATGTGTTCCTTTTTATGTTTTTGTATAATCCAAGTTTTGTTATCCAAATCCTCGTAGAACCTTTCGTATCTTCATATGAGGGATTCGTAGTAGGATACCCAAAGGTACTACATAAAATCCTTAATGGACTACTACGTTGTATTTAAGTCCCTTGGATTATAAAGTACTACTCCATAATTAGACCCCTTGGGTGGTCTAGTTAAACAGATTGATCCAAAAATCTGGTTAGGAACATCATGTGATGATATAGCTGAAAGGACTCCTTGGTGGCCTAATTAATAAGATCATCTGTCAATCTAATTAAAAGGACCCTATGGTAGTCTAGTCACCCTCATCACATATTTGATTTTCCTCCCCTAAACATTACAAGACAAACTGTGCGGACTGTGCAAGGAATTACGTAATTATGGATGCATACATAATTATGGAATTTAGTGCACAGAAACCACAGTGAGTTTTGTCATGTGTCTAGAAGTTAACTCTATTCATTTCCATTTCTGATGAAGCACCCGTTGAAAATGACTCCGTTTGTTCATTTTCGTTTTTGAAGATTGTCCGTTGAGGAAATGAATATCCGTTTGATTATCCTTTTCATTTCCATTTCTGACGAAGCACCCGTTGAAAATGACTCCATTTGTTCATTTTCGTTTCTGAAGATTTGTCCGTTGAGGAAATGAATATCCGTTTGACTATCCTTTTTCATTTCCATTTCTGATGAAGCACCCGTTGAAAATGACTCCGTTTGTTCATTTTCATTTCTGAAGATTTGTCCGTTGAGGAAATGAATATCCGTTTGTTTCTCCTTTTCATTTCCATTTCTGATGAAGCACCCGTTGAAAATGACTCCGTCAGTTCATTTTCGTTTCTGAAGATTGTCCGTTGAGGAAATGAATATCCGTTTGATTATCCTTTTCATTTCCGTTTCTAAGGAAGCACCCATTGAAAATGACTCCGTTTGTTCATTTTGCGTTTCTGAAGAATGTCCGTTGAGGAAAAGAATCCCCGGTTGTTTATTCCTTCATTTCTGTTTCTGAAGAATACTCGTTGAGGAAAATGACTCCGTCTGTTCAGTTTCGTTTCTGAAGATTGTCCGTTAAGGAAATGACAGGATTATGCCTTGTATCTCTGGTGGTTATTTGACACAAAGTCACAAATAGACTCCTACGAATAAATTTCGGGACGAAATTTCCTAAAGTAGGGGAGACTGTGACACCTGCGTCACTGCGAACTTCAAACAAATACCAAGCCAATGAAATATTGTATTTCATACTTGGGATCCGTATAAATATGTGTATCTTTTGCACATATCAATATTTGTTCAATTTCAAGCTCTAAATCGCTTTCTGGAAGGTTATACGCGCACTGGTGCGTAAATATAACCAGTTTAATGCAACGAACACTCCGTAATAGTGAAATAGGCTTAACATACCTTAAATAACCCTTACATAACTTAGAAATAATCTTTGAAGGCTTTGGTATGGCAAAAACAAGTTAATTCGCTTACAGGGACTAAACTTGACAAACTGCGAAAGTATGCCAATTTGAACAGTAACGAACATTCCAGAACATGACCATAAGTTAAACATACCATAAATATCCTCTACATAGCTTAGAAATAGGCTTTGAGTAGTTCGGTGTGCTAAAATAAACTTTTGGGACATTCAGGGACTAAAAGCGTCAAAAAGTGCACAAGTTTACACTTTCGCGCATAACTTACGTTCTGAATACATCCGGACATCCAAAAATTTATGTAAGCACTAAAATATTTTATTTTAGTGTTTAGGCTTGAGAAAAATCCATTCGTCGCGTCATTTGGATCGTTTTTCGCGCTTATGCGCATTCCGTCGTAATTAAGCGAACATCGCGATCGTACGGCCAAACGAACCGACATCTGAGATATTTTTGAGCACATTTTAAGTTCCCTATACTTTAACTTCATTTTAGAGCTTTGAAATGGGGTTAACGGGGCTTAAACGTGTCAAAAAAACGCATCGAAAACCAAGTTTTGAGGTTGCAGGGACTGAAACTGTAAATCTGCCAAACTAGGTCCGTAAACAGGGGCCAGATGCAGCAAAACGTTTTTTTTCAGCTTTTAACAGCCCTTAACACTCTCCAAAGGCCAAGTGCCAAGTGTCAAACTCTTATGGTGGATGGCAAATGAGTTACCACAACTTTCCAACAAGTGTACGGCTTAGATCGTGCCCTCTTCTCCAAGAAACGATCCTAACGGTGAACCGAAATCTATAAATACCCAACACCCACTTCACTCATTCCTCACACCTTTGAAATCTGAGTTTGCTCTCTAAGTTGTTGTGTTTAACACTTCATACCTGAGAGTACTCGGATTCAACCCTTCCATTCTTGGACCCTTTGTAAGTGTTCCTTCGTTCTTTTATTGCTTTCGAGTCCGAAAGTCAAACTTTGTTTGACTTTCTGCGTTGACCAGTTTATGGTCAATGCGAAGTTCGTTTAAACTTCGCAACGTGATTGTAATCACGATGGTTATAGTCCCTTGTGACTATGCCTACTGATTACCACGTTGTCTAGGGTCGTAAGGGTAAGCGATCTGATAAATCGCTTATACCTTCGAACCCGACCCATTTGGTCGATCATTAGGATCCGACCAAACACATTAGGTGACCATAGTATATAGGGAATAACCTTCCGAGGTTATACCTTATGGTCGCTTCGTTTAAGTAGTTGTATGATAGGTAGTTTATATGCCTTAGGTAAATTACCAGAATGCCCTTTTGACGCCAAAATTCATTTTAAGCATATGTAACATAACTTTTGGTATCTAAACTAATTTGGTAACAATATTAGATATGTTAAGGCATATTTTACTTGTCATAGGACTAGTTAGGCGTTCCGAATGCGTTTTACGCGAACGACGCGTTAAAGTAGCATAAGCTACCTAAACGGGTCGTAATGGGTTGTAAACACCTATATTAGGTTTCATTTAGTATGTAGGCTTTGTTAAACCATATTACACGATTCTCCATACTCGTTTGGTTTACGAACCCGCATTCTATCCGATCTTCCGATTTAGGTCCGGTTTATTAACATAGTTACCTATATTAGGTGTCGTTTGATTCCGTGATCTCTAGCATTGCTTGGTGGTTATCTTAGGACTTCTGAGCAATCTCAAGTGAGTACATAGACCCCTCTTTTATTGTTTTCCAAACTTTTTTGGGGTGAAACACATGTGCCTACTTGTTACTTTCATGCTTTCCATGTTTTCACATCATATACCTGCTATGTTCATTAGTACATTTATAGTACATGATTTCAATACATTTTATGCTATGTATGCCCATTGTGTGCATACTTAGTACATCACTTTACAATACATTTTATGCTATGTGTGCCCATTGTGTGCATACTTAGTACATCACTTTACAATACATTTTATGCTATGTGTGCCCATTGTGTGCATACTTAGTACATCACTTTACAATACATTTCATGCTATGTACGCCCATTGTGTGGATACTTAGTACATTGTTTTTACATTACACTTATGCTATGTATGTCCATTACGTGCATACTTAGTACATTGTTTTACATTACACTTATGCTATGTATGTCCATTACGTGCATACTTAGTACATTGTTTTACATTGCATTTCTGTTGCATATGCTCATCCAGCATATGAACACATTATACTACATTTTGAACCGTGGCAACCATTTGACTATGTGAACCGTCGTAACCCTTTGATTATATGAACCGTTTGTAACTATTGAACCGTGTGAACCATTTGTATCTGTTGACATGATTTACATTTGACATAAACATTAGACATAGACATTAGACATGGTTTTCACATAAACATTTTGACATTTGATTATACATAAACATTTTACTTTGGTGGTTTGGTTTGAGTAAGTGATTTAAGTAACGAGACTTGTGTAATATGATACAAGCATGGTGGATACGCTGCTGGTACTTCCTATATATAAGTGTTTGTATGGTATTACATATCGTAGCGTTATTTGAATCATTTCAATTTGAGACATATGGCATTTTATACAAATAACATACTTTTCACAAGACATTGTTTTACAAACAACTTATCTTATACAAACTCATTTTACATGGTTATTCATTTAACCATACAATTATTCTCTTATTTATACATATCATCTGATCTCATCGTTTTTCAAATGATTCACAAGACAAAGCAAATTACAAGGTTCATGACTAAACATTTTCTCAAACATAAGTCATGAATTTCTGTTTTCACAAAACCTATGTATCTCACAGGCATTTTTATGCTGACGTACCTATTTTCACATGTGTTTTCAGGAGATGATGCATAGGACTTATCAAGACATACTTAGGCGGACCTGTGCCTTAGTGACTTAAAACGAGACAAGAACTAGTTAATTTATGTTATGTACTCTTTAGTTCTTGTTTAAAACAATGTAAACTCTCATGTTTGATTAATAAAATGAAACTTCAATTGCCATGGATTTGAAACAATTAATTCTGTTACAACACTCCCCGATGTTTCCGCCACGTTTGGTTGTTCCACGTGGTCGGGGTGTGACATTATAAATCCACTTAAGTATTCAGATCCAAATTAATGACCCTGATAACTCAATTAGTCTACCAAGTCCAACTTAAAATTTACAAGTTATGTAAAGGTTTCAAATTTACAAGTTTCAAATTAATGAACTTGCTTTAACTTTTCAAATTTCACAAACTTATCATGTTAAGCTCACGACTTATCCTCCAGTTCAGAAACTTCCTGCATCTGCTCCAAATCGAATCTGAAGATCAGCTTTCCACTTTGGTTTGTCAAAAATAAAGCAGAAATGTAAAATCTTTTTGGATTTTTAAAAAAAGTTTCTAAACTAGAAATGAAATACAGAAATAAAATGCAGTAAATGTAAACTATTTACAAACATATTTTTGATAAGCGTGTTAGGGAATCATATCAGCTATCTGACAAGTCACAAGTACCGTTAAGCTTTGATTACATACTCAGAATTAAACAATTCGCTTAGATTGTCGATATACTGATCCACTTAAATTCTCACACAAATTTCAATCTGTCCAGGATACGGATTTAGTATTTTAGAGACTTAAACTTATACATGTGTCCCACCTCTTGAATATACTCCCGTATCCAAATCCCAATATTCAGTCTTACAGGTGAGTATACCACAGATGATATATGTAAGGGGTTAAATTGCGAAGAACCGTGAGAGCTCAGGTCAGAACTTCCGTTCAGCAGAGAGATGACGGCTTCGACTTTGGTGTGTCCCCTTTAGAGGATCTTTTTTACAACAGCCATGATTAGCATTTTTCAATGTTTTATCATTTTTTAGCTGAGGGTGATGCTATATTTCAAGCACTGCAGAAAGTATTATACGGGGACTAGGCCATTGCTTCCGCATTATCAGAAGTCTCGGAATAATACCCCAGATATCACTGAGTATAAAGACCCAGTATCTCAGAAAAAGGGATCTTTCAAACGAGATTTCAGGGGTTACCTATATATCCAAGTAGTGTTCCCCACGAAATAAGCAAGTAAGGATTTTAGGTTTATGTCCCGAACAAACATACTAAATGTGCAAAAACCTATCGGCACATCATCAGCGAGACTGTTTAACCTTTTAAACTTTACATTTCTTTAGCATACTGTAACTGTCAAGCCGATGTACTATCATTTTCCCTTTTTACACAAGCTCTTTTCTGGTTTTCTAATGTTTTTGGATTTTGAAAATATCTCATGTTTTTGGATTTTTGAAATTTTTTATTGTTTTTGTATTTTCTGAAAATATTACCCTATACTCTCCCCCCTAAATACCAAAACAAGTAAAAAATCGACAAACCATTGCAGATTGCTTCTCAACATCATCATCTAAAATAGTACCTTCATCAACGCCAAGAATCTCCTCCAACACTAATAAAAGCTTCATACCGTTCAATTTTAGCAAATATTGAAAACGAGTTTTGTCAAATGCTTTGGTATGTAAATCAGCTTTTTGTTCGTCAGTGTGGATTTTCTCAATTCGTATCAACTTTATATGAAAGTTAACTCAAGTACAAATTAATGTCCTTGATTAAACCTTGTCAAGAATGATGCCGATTCCTGCTCCACACTTACCAACCTGGAAGCTCGGGCAAGTGAGGAATTGATTAGCTGAAATAAGCTGCCCAAGCCTCATCAGACTCAGGTAACTTAACTTCATCTATGCACTTTACAACCGATTTAAGATGCGGAAAATTTTCATCATTCATTTCCAGTTTGTTATCAATAGCCTCTTTTGATTCAAGTTTCTCATAGTAGTCCACATGAACATTCATCTTTACCGGTGTGGTTTTGGAGAACTTGGTTTCTTTTCAACCACTTTTAGCTTCCATGTTTGTTGAGATGATGCAACCCGTTTGTAAAACTTGTCATTTTTAGTTACCACATTTTTAACAGGTTCAGTTTTGATCTTGGTGTTGTCATTTTTCAAAACCTTTTTCTCAACAACCAATGGAGCTTTTCCATTCACATCAACTTTCTTCCTTAAGTTCATCACAACTTCAGTCTTAGACTTCAAGTTGGGACACTTTCGTACAATATGTCCAACTTGATTGCATTTGAAGCATGTTCTGGTGTCAACTACCCGACTTGTGCCTTCAGACTGAGGCTGTGAGGCCTTCTTCTCAAAGAACTCTTTGTTTGATTTTGAAAAAAATCTCAGATTCTTCATCAAAAAGTGAACTTGAACCATTCACAAACACCTTTTTCTCAGCAAACTTCTTGTTTTGAACATTTTTCTTTTGATAATTCTTAGCACCCTGATAACCACCCGACCATCTGTTTCGATTGTTGTTATAAAGGCGCGGTGGAACAACAGGTTTCTTGTAGTAAGCTTTATCTTTTTCAAAATTCATTTGCCTCTTTGTCTGATTCAAACCTTCTACTTCAGACAAATCAATTTCAACCAGTTTGAAAACGTTTTTCAATTTGTTCACATTAACATTCTCCAGTGGAAACTCAGAATCCGAATACAACTTATCCGATCCCGACATCTTGTACATGACAAGAGTAGGTTCTTCATTTAAGTTGTTTTTGGATTTTGGTTTCGGAATGTAATTGTTCAGAAAACATTCTTCATCCTCAACTGAATCACTATCAGACTTCAAAACACTTTCAGCCATGTCTTTCACAATATCAGTTTGAACACTATCATCAGATGAAGAAAATGTAACATCAATTGACTCTGGAAGTTTTATTTCATTCGTTTCATCTTCATCATTAATCAACCCGGACTTTTTCTTTGAGTAATTGTTTAACACTAGCGGTGGAACCTGATGAAATCCAACCCCAGTTCCATCCGAGTAAACATCTTCGCCTGCTTTGTTTTTCCCGATGGGTTTGGGAATAATGTGTTGCAAAACAAAGCTTGCGGAGCTGTAACTGGTTAATTTCAGATTGATACGCTCATTCTCAATCTTAGCTTCTTCAAACTGAAGTTTCAATTTAGCAATCTCATCCAATTGTTGGTTGATTTGCTCTTCTTTGTGTCTAAGAACAACAGTTAAATGCTCATTTTCTTTATTGGTTTTACCGTTTCTTTCATCAGAATCCTGTACCGTTCGTTTTAGTTTGTCAAAATTTTCTGAAATTTTACGATTTTCAAGAACCAATTTTTCATTTTCTTTCTTAATTCTTTCTACTTCAATTTTATCATTTTCAATTTTATCATTTAACTTGTTAGCTCGATCATTTGAAGCTTTTAGCATTTTATCACGGTCTAAAATCTGATCTTCAACCTTTCTGACTCTTTTTGTCAGTTCTTCAACCTTTGTATCACTAAGGTAAGTAAGTGTACTACAAAACTTGCAGTTTTTCATGCAACTTTTGCAGTCACTATCACCTTTGACTTTCTTACCTGTCTCACTTGTTGAAACGTTTGGACTGACCTTGCTTTTAGACTCAGTTTCAGACTTAGAGTCTACCTCAAGTTCTTTCGCAGCTAGAACTTTGTCAGCCATCTTTGTCAGATTTTCCGCGGTGAATTCTTGTGAAGTATCGATAATCCCATCATCAATCTTCTTAGACTGCGGTTCTTTCTCTGTCTCTTTCTCTTTCTCATCGGATTCTCCTCCTCCCCACCATTCTCTCTGTCTGGCATCTTCTTCTGCAGCAAATTCCTCAATAAAAGTTTCAATACTAAGAGTTTTTGTATCAATAGCAATGTTTCCTTGAGGATCAAGGTAACATTCTTTATCAGCATCCCATCTCTTTGCTTTCTTGGCATCACTGTACACCTTAGATAATCTCATCATCTTGAATTCTGCTTTCTGCTTTCTTGCGAGGTATTTATGTTCTTCAGATCTGGTGTCTTTGTAAGGAACAATCTTTTCTGCTGCAAAAGCGTATCCTACTGCATCTTCCTCTGGTAGCAGTTCACTCCAATCAAAACCTTCATCATCATGAATAACAGCAAGAGCTCTTGATTTTTCTTTGGGGGAATCCTCAAGCTGCTTCATTCTGGGCGGTTCTGATTTATTCTGATGATAGATTGCTCTTTTATAGTAATCTTTGCGAAATGGATTTGCAGTATCATCAGCAGGAGCGTTACGACATTCACGTTTAAAAAGTCCTTTTTGTTTATACCTGAAACACGTGACTTTTGATTTGTCAAAGCCAAGTTTTGTGGACGGTCCGCCAATTGAATGTCTGCCCGTAATCTCCATGAACCTTTGGGCTCGTCTGACTGCACTGGCCATACACCACCTGATATCTATCAGTTCCATCTCTTCAGGATCTATTTGATCATAGTCCTCCTTAGTCAGGTTGGTGTTTCCAATCTTGCCCGCCACAAGGCTCACATACGATTCTAACACCGACGCTAAGAACACCATCTGTTGTTTTGCTGACTCTTCACTGAAATTTAGAGCGTTCTTCAGATCCACAGCAATGTTACATTGGAACAGATTCTTTGATACAGATTGGCTTGGATTTGTTGAAGAAGATCCACTATGAAAACCACTGTGAGGAATTTCTTGATTCACATTATTTGAACTCTCTGCAGAAAATGCTGTTCTTGGAGAACCAGTCTTTGGTAGATTTCCTCTGTAGTACAACTCCACATTCTGCTGATAAGATGTGTTGTTGACTTTGTTAGATTTCTTGATCTCCAACTCGTGACTCTCCAGTCTTTCGATAAGCCGATCTACAGTCAAATCTTCAGAGTTGATTGTATTCTTCAGCATTAATGCAAAGTACTGCCAGTCTTGTTCATTCGGCAGCGAGTCAAACAATTTGTCAACCAACTCTTCTTGAGTATATACAATTTTGTGTCTTGCCAGCTCCAATTTCAGATGCCCGAATCTCTCAATCATCTTTGAAACAGACTCATTCTTTAAACAACCAAACAAATCAAACTCTTTTCTTAACAGTTTCTTTTTGTTTTTGACTATCTCAGCACTACCTACGCATTTTACCCTCAGTTTCTCCCAAAGATCTTTTGAATTTTCATATTCAATCAATGAAATTATATCATATCTCACAGACTGATGAATCAACGCGATGCACTTTTGTTCAGCAATATATCTTTCAATCTCATCAGTATCTGTCAAACTTTCACCAAACTTTTCTCCTCTAATGTAACCATTCTTTAAACTTTTCCAGCTTTGATATGCAAAGGCTTGAAGCCACTCGTCAAATCTTGTAGCCCACCTATTATAATCTTCAATCGCCAACAGTTTTGGAGGTTTGTTGTATGTTCCATAGGAACTTTCAACACTTAATGTATCTGAAAGAGTCTTTTTCGCACTCGGAGCTTTCTCATTTGTGTTGTTTGATGTGTCGTTTGAAATATCATCTCCACCATTTCCAGCAAAGGCAATAATATCACAGAATGGATTGAAATCATCCATCTTCACGTACCTGAAATGATCAACAAACACTTAGAAAATTTTTTATTTTGAAAAACAGCAATTTCAAGCGGAATCAGTTGAAGCGAAATAGCTTTCCAAGCGGAATAGCAATACAAGTTCAAGCGAAATCAGGTCACTTGAAGCGAAATCACTTATTTCGCTTGAACTTTCAAGCGAAATCTGAATTCAAGCGAAATCAGACAATATCTTTCAAACGGAATCAAGATGACATCAGCATTTTCGAACAGATTTCAAACGGAATTATAAGTTTTTATCAGATTTTGTTTGAATTAAGTTTCAAAACTTTCAAGGATTAGTTAACAGTATGTTTTGCTTGATATATGTCAAAATCAGGCCATTTCAACCGTTAAATCTCGTTCAAATCAGAAAAGAATGAGTAGAAGTGAGAGAATCCGGTAAAATCAAGCTGAATTGGTATGAACTCCTCGTCCTGAGCTCTGATACCACTTGTTGGATCGTTCAGTGACCCTAAATAGTCAGTATGAGTAGTTCATCATCAAGTACAAAGGCGGAATCAATGTAAAAGATGTCAACACAACTTGTTCCTCTCTAATTATCTTCTTATTGATAAATCCTGAGCTTTTACACGTTCAAATGACAAACGGACAGCACCTCGGCTCAGAAACAATGACCAGATTCCGCTCCAAATGAACATACACATCAGGTATTTATAATGTTGAGATTTCGCTTGAACATGTCACATGTCGTTTCAAGCGAAATCACATGTGTTGATTTCGCTTGAACTGGACATTAACACTTTCAAGCGGAATCACCCACATTTACATATAAAACCCTAATTTCAAACCCTGTTTTGTGCTCGTTTATCCTATCTAGACATAAGACTCGATTAAGACGAATTTAACAGACACTAGGTGCACCAACAAGAATACTAGACATAAGGGCTTAATTTTGATAATTAAAACTTGGTTAAAAGTTAGTAATGAACTAGATAAAAGATGTATAAAAATCTTGCCCGCAAGGTGTTTGTTAAAATGCCTAAACAAATGTATGTGCGAAGATGCGGATGTCAGAAACTCAAATGAGTCTGGGATAGGGGAATGGACATGAGTTTCCCCTACAGGAGCGTCCGCATGCAGTAATCTAATACCCGCAGCAATAGGGCCCTGCCCTCGAATGGGTCCTCCTCCAGTAGATTGTTATCGTCGTCAGAGGCCGCGTCGGGAGGGGGGGCATATCAACAACAGGATAAGCGGCAAGGGGGCAAATTCCCAACAAGATGGCCATCAGTAGGCTCTGCTACGACTTCAGGCAGCGCAAAAGAGCTGAAAGTCGTCATTGTCTGTGCCGGTAGTATCGGAAATGTACACCTCGTGCTTCGATGAAACTATGTCGGCTGATACTATGGCCATGGGATTCGTAGTGTCCATCTTTCTAGTACTTGATGAAAGCATGACGTTTGTAACACAAACACATATACGTATAATAATCAATCATATAATCATATAAACATGTTAGTCAATCAAATAATTCTCCTAGTCCCACTAGCCAAATCCTTCCCAGTCTCTAAGACTGCTCTATCATCTACCTCGACCTCTTAGATCGAGCCTTGGTTTCTGTCACACCCCCAAAATCCACCATGCGGAGTATCACCGCTTGGAGGCGTGACATGACCAGGATCGAGCCACCAATCATATTGAACAATTCAATTAAGTAAATAAAACCAAACATAATACGATTGGTGACCAAAACTAGTTAACCTTGTTTGGTTTAAACAGCGGAAGCATAAACGTGAGTTCAAAACATAAGTTCACAGTTCATAAGTTTAAAGTCTCAAACATAAGTTCCATAGGTTTATAAAGTTCAATTATTAAGTATGGGATATAACAACCCATGTTCCACAACGACTCCTTCCCCGTGCAAGCTCCAAGCATTTAGCGACCTGTAAGGCATGTAACAACTAGTCAACAACAAAGTTGAGTGAGTTCACGTTTGGTTGTTTAGTTAATGAGTTCGTATCAGGAATCGGAAGTTCGTTTCATAACCAAGTATTACCCATTATCCTTGATTCCCAAACCTTTACGATATTTAGTGGGGGCTTCCCATTATGTATGTTACTAGACTAGGCGTATCCATAAGTGTCCTTCCCAATCCGAGGACGGTGTTAAGTATGAGTGTACGTAGGTTTTACGTACGTGCCCTTCTCATCCGAGGACAGTAGTGAGTGTGAGTGTACGTAGGTTTTACGTACGTGCCCTTCTCATCCGAGGACAGTAGTAAGTGTGAGTGTACGTAGGTTTTACGTACGTGCCCTTCTCAATCCGAGGACAGTAGTAGGTAGTCTAGTAGTGTTGGTAATATAAATAGAGTGATAGTACGAGTAGTTATTCATTCCCATTCCCAACCACCGGGAATCCCATGCCTTAGTAAGGGTGTGAACTCACCTCGGTTTGCTCGGTTAGATTCTCAATATAGCTAACAGTCAAAGTCGGTCAATCACGTCCTAGTATGATTTACCAGTTAGTCATTTAGTGGCTTTCAAATAGAACACAAAGTTCCTACACGTATCTAGCACACAACATGCATCACTGTAACAGTTTTATGCCCATCTAAGTTTCCCGTCCATTCCCCACTCAAAATCAAACATACGATAATGCACATAACATATATAACATGTCAAATCATTCACAGATAGCATACTCGACATTTAGACATGCAAGTCACAACTTATGTCAATTCAGCATTAATACTCAAAACCGGCTGTTTTCGGACATTTAAATAAAATAGTTAGATTATTCCAAAAATTCCCAAATTTTTATAGAATGTCATAAACGTTCCATATTTTATTGTGTAAAAATATCGGGGTCCGGTTCATAACCAATATTTTATAAAAATTCATATTCGGGACTGAACTCAGATTTATGTATTTCTGACCACAGTCCACGAAACAATTTATTAAAAATTCTTCGTAAGTCCGATTTGCGAAATTCCAGTGGGGTAATTACAAATACTTCAGTTATCATCTTCAGTAGAATTTTCATGGTCCGATTCATCACAAAACTTAGGTTATGACTGAAAGTACGACACCCATTTATTGCTGTCAAAATTCAGCTTAAGTAGCTGTTACAAATTAACACTTTAAAAATAGTAAACGGAGTCCAAAAATTACGATTCCGGTGCCATTAGAACCGTATTTCATAATAACATATTTTAGATTCAAAATATCAATTTTTCATTGAAGTTAAGACCTGTTTACAGCCAACAGAAGTGGGCTGTAAAAGTTAGACAGATTCTGATTTCAAGTGTTTAACCATCTAAATCATGTTCGATCGATTCCGTTAACGAGTTTAGTGACCACGACAACATCATATACTAATATCATTCAGTAAAGCATCAGATAATCACCCAATCATCATAATCACACAAGATCTACATGATTTACACACATATTTATCCATTAACCACCTTGTTCATTACTTTAGTAAACTTTTAGTTGGTGATCTTATATGTTAGTGATTTTCAACCGACGAAACTCTTATTAACCACTTTAGATACGTTCAAGAGTGAGTTTTAAGTGATATACCTCTAGCTCGAGGCTAGGGAAGATTCGTGATGAAAATCGCGTGGATAAAAGCTAACAAACGAGGTCCTTCGTGTTCCGCTTGCTCCGAGGCTCCTAATACGTGACTTGTGAAGCTTGTATATGCTTGGAATGGAAGAGACAAGAACCGAAAGTATGATGGTGGTGAGGGTGGAGTTCGGCCGAGAATAGGAGGGAGCAAGAGAGAGTGAGTTTTGGTCTTTGAGTGTTATGTTATGTGAAAGATCACAAGTGTAACTCCAAGATCTTATAGGCAATTAGGAAGTGATTAACCATTGGATGCAATGCTATCTAGATTTTAGACAAAGGGGAATTAAATAATCAAGCTTGTACCATCATGTCCCCCATACATGGGGACGGTTGTAAGGTGGGGGGGGGGTCCCTTGGTTCGAAATCAACTAGTAGTTAGGGGGTTTAGTTAAGTTAAATAGGTAGGTTAAGTGTTAAACTCCGTTAATTATATAAGGCGCGTTATGACGGGTGTTAGGGTAATCAGGGACCCTAACTGGCTCAGAAAAGTATAAACAATGTGTTTAACAATATTTTTGTGTTCCGGGTAGAGTCCGGTTGTTCGGTTCAATACTGTTTCGTTAAACTGCTTAATTAATCCGTAAAGCGTCCTACTTATATATTTTGCAACGTTTTTACTTTCTAACACTTAGGAAAATATAACGGACTATTTAGTGACCTTTCTGTACACTATTAGTATATTAACAATTACGTGTAAGCATAACACAGATATCAGAAAGCAGTTAAGTGATTCCACACAGTCGTCAAGCACATTAATTATTATTAATTGAATTGTACGGAATACATGTAAATTTGAGAGTTGTCACATTCTCCCCCTGTTAAGAGAATTTCATCCCGAAATTTAGCGCGTGGTTACTGAGGAAGCTAGTTAAGTTGCGTGGTTGTCCTGATTTTCCTGGGGTGTCACATCATCCCCCCGTTGATTTGGAATTTCGTCCCGAAATTCTGCGGTAGCTTCAGCCTCAGTAGTGGTTGCGTTTTTCTTAAACAGCTGGGGGTACTTGAGTTTCATTTGGTCTTCGCGTTCCCAGGTATACTCTGGGCCACGACGAGCATTCCAACGAACTCGAACGAGAGGTATTCTTGTGTGCTTGAGAATCTTAACATCTCGATCAGTAATCTCTACTGGTTCCTCGACGAATCGCAGCTGGTCGTCGATTGTGAGTTCCTTGAGAGGAACTATGAAGGGCTCATCTGACAGACACTTCTTCAGATTTGATACGTGGAATACGTTGTGAACTCTGCTGAGTTCTTCAGGTAGATCCAACCTGTAGGCGACTTGGCCAATTTTCTCAATGACTTTGAACGGTCCGACATAACGCGGATTGAGTTTGCCTCGTTTGCCAAAGCGGACTACACCTTTCCAAGGTGAGACTTTGAGTAGCACTCGATCCCCAACCTGGAGCTCGAGTGGTTTTCTTCCTTCATCAGCATAGCGTTTCTGACGGTCACGAGCTGCCGCCATTCGCTGTCGTATCTGAGCAATTTTCTCGGTGGTATCTACCACATGTTCTGGGCCAGTGATTTGGCTGTCACCAACTTCTGCCCAACAGAGAGGCGATCGGCATTTGCGTCCGTACAATGCCTCAAACGGAGCGGCTTGGATGCTGGTGTGGTAGCTGTTGTTATATGAGAACTCCACTAGCGGGAGGTGCTTTTCCCAGCCGTTACCAAAATCGATTACACATGCCCTAAGCATGTCTTCAAGGGTTTGGATGGTGCGTTCAGATTGCCCATCCGTCTGCGGGTGATAAGCGGTGCTCATATCTAAACGTGAGCCAAAGGACTTGTGCATTGCTTGCCACAGTTCAGAAGTAAAACGTGCGTCACGATCAGATATAATAGAGATTGGCACTCCGTGCCTTGATACTACTTCCTTTAGGTAAATGTCTGCAAGAGTAGAGAACTTGTCCGTTTCCTTGATAGCCAGAAAATGTGCAGACTTGGTTAGTCGATCTACGATCACCCAAATGGTATCGTTTCCGCGTTGAGATCTGGGCAGGCCGGTAACAAAATCCATGGAAATTTGCTCCCATTTCCATTTCGGGATCTCCGGTTGTTGGAGTAGGCCTGATGGTTTCTGATATTCCGACTTGACTCTCGCACAAGTCAAGCACTTGCTGACGTAGGTTGCTATGTGGGCTCTCATGCCAGGCCACCAATACGTAGTCCTGAGATCGTGGTACATTTTGTCTGAACCAGGGTGTACAGAATAACGAGACTTATGTGCTTCATCCATCACAAGCTCGCGTAAGTTGCCATAAAATGGAACCCAGATGCGTCCGTTAACATAGTAGGCACCGTCTCCCTTTTGTTCTAGCCGCTGCCTCGATCCTCGTAGGGACTCAGCCCTGATGTTTTCTGCTTTCAATGCTTCGACCTGGGCATCTCGAATCTGAGCAGGAAGGTTAGACTGGATGGTAAGCTGTAATGCTCGCACATGCTTAGGTAAAGTATCCTTTCGACTGAGGGCGTCAGCCACAACATTGGCTTTGCCCGGATGATACTTGATAGCGCATTCGTAATCATTCAAGAGTTCGACCCATCGGCGTTGTCGCATGTTTAACTCTTTTTGCTTGAAGATATGCTCGAGACTCCTGTGGTCGGTGTAAATGGTGCACTTGGTACCGTACAGGTAATGTCTCCATATCTTAAGTGCGAATACAACTGCTCCCAGTTCCAGATCGTGAGTAGTGTAGTTTCTTTCGTGAACTTTAAGTTGGCGCGATGCGTAGGCAATGACCTTGTCACGTTGCATTAATACGCAACCAAGTCCTTGGATGGAAGCGTCGCAATAAACCACGAAATCATCGGTGCCTTCTGGCAATGAGAGGATAGGCGCGCTACAAAGTCTATCCTTTAGATGTTGAAACGCGGACTCCTGTGCATCACCCCAACGATAAATGATGCCCTTCTGAGTCAGTGAAGTGAGAGGTTGCGCAATCTTGGAGAAATCTTTTATAAACCTTCTGTAATATCCGGCCAAACCCAAGAATTGGCGGATTTCTGTTGGTGTGCGGGGTGCGGGCCAGTTCTTGATCGATTCAACCTTAGATGGATCCACATGAATTCCATCCTTGTTTACCACGTGGCCTAGAAAGTGGACTTCGCGAAGCCAGAAATCACATTTCGAAAACTTGGCATACAACTGTTCTTTTCGAAGAAGTTCCAGCATAAGTCGTAGGTGCTGCTCGTGTTCCTCCTGACTCTTAGAATAGATCAGGATATCATCGATGAACACAATAACGAACTTATCCAGGTAAGGCTTGCACACTCGGTTCATGAGATCCATGAAGACTGCCGGTGCATTCGTCAGCCCGAACGGCATAACCAGAAACTCGTAATGGCCGTAACGAGTTCTGAATGCTGTTTTGGAGACGTCCTCATCTCGGACTCTCAGCTGATGGTATCCCGATCTCAAATCAATCTTGGAGTAATAGCTCGACCCTTGCAACTGGTCAAACAAGTCGTCAATACGTGGAAGAGGATAACGATTCTTCACAGTCACCTTGTTAAGTTCGCGATAGTCAATACACATCCTGAAGGTACCGTCTTTCTTTTTCACGAACAAGACTGGAGCTCCCCAGGGTGAAGAGCTAGGACGTATAAAACCCTTTTCCAAGAGTTCTTGTAGTTGTGTGGACAGTTCTTCGAGTTCTGATGGGGCTAGACGATATGGTGCTCGAGCTACTGGCGCTGCTCCAGGAGCTAGCTCGATTTGAAACTCAACTTGGCGATGAGGAGGAAGACCAGGTAATTCCTCAGGAAATACCTCGGGAAATTCGCGCACAATAGGGATGTCTTCAATTCTCTTCTCTTCCGTCGATGTGTCAGTAACGAGTGCTAAAATAGCAGTGTGGCCCTTTCGCAAACACTTCTGGGCCTTAAGGAAAGAGATGATGCCTTCGACAGCACCACTCTTGTCGCCACGAATCACGAGGGGTTCTTTATCAGAACGAGGAATGCGGATGATTTTCTCCTTGCAAACAATCTCCGCTTGATGATGAGATAACCAATCCATCCCAATAACGACGTCGAAACTACCAAGTGTGATAGGAACAAGATCGATAGGGAAAGTCTGACCAGCTAAGACGAGGTTACAACCTTTAACTATGTGTGTGGCTTCAAGACTTTTACCGTTAGCTAGTTCTACCGTGTGTTTGGTGTTCAGGAGTGTTGGGGTGCGCTTAAGAATTTGGCTAACTTTTACGGACACATAACTGGTATCGGCACCCGAATCGAATAAAACAGTAACGAAGAAGTCGTCAAGAAGAAACTTACCCATCACAACGTTGGGATCATTCCTTGCTTCTCCCTGACCAATCACGAACACACGACCCCTTGCCCCGTTGCCATTGTTGTCTCCCCCATTGTTGCCCCCATTATTGTTCCCGTTTCCTTGGTTGTGATTTTGATTCTGATTTAACTGCGGGCAGTGTCTCTTGAAGTGGTCTTCAGCACCACACTGAAAGCATCCCTTGTTGCCCTGTTGCTGTTGCTGATTCTGTGGTGCTTGCTGTTGCTGCTGACGATTCTGATTCGTAGGCCGTGGGCTCCTGCAATCCTTGGCTTCATGACCCATCTTGAGACACCTCTGACAGTGTCCCTTGTTGCACTGACCACTGTGGTGTCTGTTGCATTTGTTGCACTTTGGGTGGTTTCCTCGATATCCACCCTGCCCTTGACTACCAGAAAAGTGCTGACCAGGGCTCCTATGGTCCTCAGTCCTTCGTTGCTGAGACGGAGACTGAACAGAGGTAGAGCCTTTGCCGGAATTCCCATCCCATTTTCGTTTGTTGTCGGTAGGTGCATCAGAAGTAGCAGCACCAATACGCTTGGGTAGTCTGTTTTGTTCCACTGCCTGGTCGGTGAGACGATGAGCCAATTTGACGACTTGCTGGATGGTACCCAAGTTGGCTGAAGTCACATGACTTTGAATCGCTGGTGCAAGGCCCTTGAGGTAAAGCTCAATACGTTTGATGGGAGGGTCCACCATAGTTGGGCACAGGATGGCCAGTTCATTCGACCTCTTGGTATACGCCTCAATCTCAGATCCTGTCATCTTCAGATTGTAGAATTCCACTTCTAGCTTGTGGATGTCATCCCGACTACAGTACTCCTCTTTGATCAGCTCTTTGAAACCATTCCAGGGCGTGGCATTAGCAACTGCCAGTCCTAGTAGTTGAACC
>JARYGA010027321.1:0-24446 GCA_030545235.1 Helianthus tuberosus
TCGTTGGTTCGTTCCCACCAGCCAAGGGTGGAGTAAAGTTTTTGTTGGTGGCCATAGATTACTTCACAAAGTGGCCTGAAGTCAAACCACTTACAAAAATCACAGGCAAACAAGTCATTGACTTTGTTTGGGAAAATATCATTTGTCGCTATGGGTTGCCGGGAGTCTTGGTCACGGACAATGGGAAACAATTCGCTGAGAAGCTTTTAGCACTTGGTGCAAAGAGTTCAGAATAACTCAGGTATTCAGCTCAGTTGCATACCCACAATCAAACGGCCAAGTAGAAAGAACAAATCAGAGCATTGTCGAAGGTATCAAGATGAGGTTGGGGAAGGCATGAAGGTAATTGGCTTGAAGAATTGCCAAATGTTTTATGGGCTATACGAACAACGGAGAATACAAGCCACAAAAGAACACCTTATAGCTTGGTATTCGGATCCGAAGCCGTGATTCCAGCTGAAATAGGAGTTGTAACTTAAAGGACCTTCAACATGGATCCGAAGTAAACAACAAAGAGACCATGTTGAACTTGCAACTCCTAGAAGAAACACGAGACCAAGCTGCAATTCAAGAAGCCAAATACAAACAAAAGATGGAAGCTTATTACACATAAGAGTCAAACATGAACGCTTCAAGCCCGGAGACCTTGTGCTTAGAAACAATGAGGCTAGTAAAAAAGAAAACCAAGGAAAACTTGGCCAAAGTGGGAAGGGCCATATACAATCCTTGAAGCACATAAGGGCGGATCCTACAAACTAGCCGATGCAGAAGGTAAAGAGCTTCCAGACATTGGAATGGCAAAACCCTTAAAAGGTTCCATGTCTGATCAAGAAAATGTAGTTTGTATTTCAAGTGTTGTATTTCAAGAATTGCCCAATGATCGCCTTTTGTAAAATAGCATCTCTTGAGTGAATGAAGTTGTTTTATCAAAATTGTCTTTCTATCCTAAAATCAGGTTGAGAACCTAGCAAAAAACTCCATGACATGGGTCATGTAAGGGGATGAGCTCCCTGGCCATATCGCTCAATAGGTTCAAGGGTTGAATGAACCTATATAAGGGGTGAGTTCCTAAATCAATGCAACTCCATGAGACTTATGAAATAATAAAAAACAAAGTTGTCTCATAGACGGGTCTGAACAGTCTACACCAAATGTTCCTTAAGCCTTGTAGAAATTCCAAAAAAAAAAGAAAATCATTATTAACAGGCTTACGAACTAAAATCAAACTAAGGAAAATAATAAATAGGATAGGTGCTATGTCTTCTTGTTAAAAGTACCAAGGCTAAGTGACTGCAGCACTGAACCCTTTAAGGTATGAAAAACATAAAGGCAACACAAACAGAACAAAGACAATTCCATAGACATAAAAAGTTATAAAAGACAACAAAAGTTGTAAGCAACTCTGGACCAAAAATACAAGATAAAGCAGCAAATAACAAATAGCCAGAAGCCTTGAAGGCTTCAAGCCAACCAAGCTGCCTTACAAAACAGGCACCAACACAAGAAATCACAACACAAGGCAATTAGTAGGAACTTAATAACATAAGGTAAGAAGCTTTAAAGGCTTCCAAACATCCAAACAAGTTAAAGCAAACCTTAACGGTTTGCAAACATAGGAATTGTTCAAACAACCATTAAGGCTAACAACCACCAACAGAAACCTTAAGGGTTTCTGCAAAACCTAAATTGTTCGAAAAACATACAAACCATTAAATTGTTTTTGGGTGCTAAGAAAGCTACGAATACTGTTCAAGCATCAACAGGAGGCTTAGAAGCCCCAGAACCATCACCTTTAGCCTTCTTGGACTTCTTTGACTTCTTAGGCTTCGACCCACCATCACTCCCAACGGCTGAACCTTGGAGGCTTGCTTCCTTGGAGACATCGCATCTTCTGAAAAAGTTTCCTCACTATCTCCCGAATGAGAACGTTTCTTGGACAAGGAATCAAACACTTCAGCACAAACTTTTTCATTCAGCCCAGCCGGCTTCAGCTCCTGTAAGCCAGAAAGGGGTTTACCAAAGCAATTTGTAACTTGACTTACATATGGGTAAGTCAACCTCTCCATCTGCTGGACAGATACCTTAAACACTTCGTAAGCATCAGGACGAAAAAGGGGAGATTGTTCCAAGGCCTGACCAGACTCGTGAAGTTTAAAACCAGCAATAAGGCCTTTATGTTTCCCCAAATTCAGCAGTTTCGTATAGACCTCTCCAAGGGCAGAGTTGAACTCATTAGAATGAAGGAGATAGGTGACAACCTGGTGAAAGCCTTGCTCAATGAGCCACTGGTTATCACCAGTGGCTTGAACAACCAAAGCCTTCAGACCTTCTTTCTCTTCATCAAAGGCCTTCTGTTGAACAGTTAAGGCTTCCCTATCAGCTTTCAACTTCAACCGGTCAGCTTCGAAACTTTTCTTGAGATCATTCATCTCAATTTCATGTCTCCTTGTCAATTCACCCACCTTATTGACCCAAGCTTCCTCCTTCTTTGAAAACCCATCAATTTCCTTTTTCATCTCAGCCATTGAAGACTTCATCTTTTCCTTCTTCTTAGAAAACTCCTCGTACTCCTGCATTCCCTTCTGAAAACGAGTAACACCCTCAGCTACCAAGGCAGAAAAGTTGCAGGAACTTAACATCAACCTTGATATGAAGTGGTCACTTTCCATCTCAGATATAGCACCACGAACGCCAGGAGGAGCAAAGTGAGCTAACACATTAGCACAAACATTCGGATCCTTGAAACTATCACCAACCTTCACAGTCTAATCAGGAACATAAACTTCATCCTGGTTCAACCCTTCAACGTCTCTGCTCGATGAACCCTGAACAGGAGTAGTCACAACCTTCTTGGCCGAAGCCTTCTTCTTACCATGAACAACAAACTTTTTCTCCTTCTCAGCATCAACATCTTGACCCTTGGAAACCTCAATATCATCACTTAATTCCACCGGACCAGAAGAAGTAGATTGAGGTGCACTCCTTAACAAACGACGAGCAGAACGACGGGTTGAAGCCTTGGGAACAGCAGGCTAAGTAAAACCCTTGACGTTAGAAACACCAACATAGCTAGCATCCTCAAATCTTTGTTCTACACCCCTAGCAACAGCATCATCCCCTTCAGCGGCTTGAGCATCCATAAAGACAACATAATGTGATAACCCTCATAATTCTATGTATCCGTACAATTTATTAATGATAATTAAAGTGTTTGATGACTGTGTTGAATCACTTAACTGCTTTCTGATTTTTGTGTTATACTTACATGTGCTTGTTAACATACTAGTAGTGTGCAGAAAAGTTACTAAATAGTCCTGTGTGCTTTCCTAAGTGTTAAGAATTAAAAGTGTTACAAAAATATATATATATATATAGGACACGTTACGGATTAATTAAGCACTTTAACGGAACAACACCGAACCGAACAACCGGACTTTACCCGGAACACAAAAATATTGTCAAACACATTGTTCTTATTTTTCTAAGCTAGTTAGGGTCCCCGAACATCCTAACACACTATATATTTAATAACACTCATAACACCCTAACTATATCACTTGGTTTCTAACTAGAACTTGTAACTAACCATTGAAAACCAACCCTCTACCCCCCCCCCCCCAACCGGTTATGGAAGTGGGACACACCCACTTGATCTTCTTGATTAAATTAATATATTTGTATGTACTTATGTGAACATTTGATCTATTGGACAAAGGAGTGTTGGGAGTTTACTTATATAATCCACAAGACCTTCATTCTCATTCATCATTCACTCATCAACACCATCACACCTTCTCCCTTCTTCTCTCTTGTTCGGCCGACCCCCTTCACCCACACACCACCCATCTTCATTTCAAGTTCAAACTTTTCAAGAGCATCCATAGGTCTAAGAAGGTGAACAACGAAGCTCGGTGTGTTCGGAAGTTGAAGGACCTTCTCTATTCGCTATTAACCACCACATTTCTTCACTCGAACTTCCCTAGTCTTGAACTAGTGGTAAGAACTTAGATCCTTGCATTTTACATGTTGTTTTAGTGGTTAATAGATGTATTATGAAGAAAACATATGAACACCATAAGATCTTACACTTAAAACTTGAACATAAGCTTAAACAAGATAATACATGAAGAAATGATGTTAGAATGATGTTGTTTGGTGTATGATGATTATGTGCTGATATGAAGGACTTATAATCTGCTGTAAGTATCGTTGTTTATCGCTAAACATGTTAACGGAATCAATCGAGCGCGCTTTAGAATGTTAAAAACTGAAAACAGAAGGCTGTTTAGTGATTACAGCCAACTTTAGTTGGCTGTAACAGGACCTTAATAAAACGAAAAATGTATTTTATGAAGTCTAGATTTATGTATTATGAAATACGGTTCTAATGGCATTGGAATCATAATTTTTGGACTTCGTTTGCTATTTTTAAAGGGTCGATTTGTAACAACAGCTAAAGCTGAGTTTTTACAGCAGTAAATGGGTGTTATATTTTTAGTCATAACTTGAAACCTGAGTAGAACTAGGTCATGAAACTTGTACTGTAAATGACCACTGATGTATTTGTAATCCTCCCACTGGAATTTCGTAAATCGGACTTACGATGAATTTTAAATAAATTATTCCGTGGACTGCAGTCAGAAAAAGATAAATCTGAGTACGGTCCGGAAAATGATTTTTTATAAAATATTAGTGACGAATCGGATCCCGAGATTTTTACACAATAATATTTGGATCGTTTAAGACATTCTGTAAAAAATTGGGAATTTTTGGAATAAGTTAACTATTTTATTAAAATGCCCGAAAACAGCCCGGTTTTGAATATTAAAGCTGAAACGACATAAGTAGTAATTTGCGTGTCTAAATGTCGAGTATGTTATCTGAGGATGATCTAACATGTTATATGTCAATGAAAGTAATATGTGCAATATCGTATGCTTGTTCTTGAGTAGCTATAGGTGGAATGTTTATATGAGCGTGAACTATTAAAGTGAATGCATGTTATGTAGTAGATACGTGTAGGAACTTTGTGCTCTATTTGAAACCACTAAATGACTAACTGGTAATCATATTAGGACGTGATTGACCAACCTTGACTGTTAGCTATATTTGAGAATCTAACCGAGCAAACCAAGGTGAGTTCACACACTTTCTAAGGCATGGGATTCCCGGTGGTTGGGAATGGGTTAAAGAAATTAAAACGGGATCTACATATCCTCCTTGGGTAGGATATGTACGGCCATCCTCCATAGGTAGGATGCCAATAATAAATTCTGCGTATTCTCCTTGGGTAGAATACGTAAGTTCGTCCTCCTTGGGTAGGACAACACCCTTAAAACTTACTAGACAAAACTCTATCATTAAGTCCCTCATTATATATCGACTTAATCGCCGAGGCCGATGGCGAGCGGGTCATTAGTTAATAGCGCTATTAGGTTTAATAAACCTCACACCGTGTCATCCGAACGGGCGTGTACTAATGGACTATGGCAAACTGTCAGTGATGATAGACACTGATGTAGGGCACAACTATCGTTTGTAGTAGTCGATATCATACCGTCTAGTGGTTTACATGGGGAAGCCCCCACTCATTATGGATATGGTTTGGGTAATAAAGAGGGAACTGGTTAAACATACTTTCAACTATGGGGTAACCCCCACGGCAAATAAGCCAACGAAAGTCAAACCACGTTTTTCAGAAACAACTTAAAACTAATCAACCAACCGTGAACTCACTCAACTTTGTTGTTGACTCGTTGTTACATGCCTTACAGGTCGCTAGATGCTTATGGAGCTTGCACGAGGAGGAGGTTGTTGTGGGATGCGGACTGTTATGTCCCATGCTTATTAATTAAACGTTATAAACTTATGGAACTTATGTTTTGAGTCTTAAAACTTATGAACTATGAACGTATGTTTTATGTTTTACGTTTTATGCTTCCGCTGTTAACCTAAAGTCGGTTTACTTTCCTTTGGTCACCAATCGTATTGTGGTTGGTTTAAATTACTTAATTACGTTGTTCAATATGATTGGTGGCTCGATCCTGTTCATGTCACGCCTCCAAGCGGTGATACTCCGCGTGGTGGATTTTGGGGGTGTGACATCAGATGTATCATCACTTTTGATAAAGTCCAAAGCAGACATAACTGCAAAACATTTTAAAACAAAAACACATAAGCTACCAAATAAAGACATCCCAAAAAGGCAAAACAAGGAAAATGCATACCCTGGCTATTCCTCATAAGAACCGGATCCCGATTAGCTTTATCCCACAATTTGCTAACACCTAACAGAACTAGCAAATGTTCGGGAAAAGGTCGAACCCTTGAAGGGCACTCTCAGATGGCTTTAAGAAAAACTTCATTCAAATCAGACTCGGAAGGTTCCGGTTCATTGAGAACGGCATCCGGGTGTCTCCACACCATTTTAAAGGGAACAATAGAATCAGAAACCCAGAAAAATTGATCTTTCCAGGTACCGAGTGTGGTATCCATGGAAGAGATTAGACAAATGTCAGCCTTGGATGTCTCAAAGGTAAACCAGTCGCCATTCTTCGCCAGGCAAAAAAATCGACGGAATAACAACAGCGAAGGGTCATAACCACAAGCCCGACATAAAACCTCGAAGTGTAAAACCCTAGCCATGCCCTTCGGATGAATTTGACCAAAGGAAACCCGATAGTACTCCAAAACGTTCAATACAAAAAGCGAGAAAGGATGACGAAGGTTGGAAAATTCAAAATGACGGCAGTACAAAGCAACAGAACCGTGGGGACATTGATTAACGGATTTATCACAACCCGGTGCAACCGGATTAAATTTAAGACCGATGCCCCATTCCACACAAAAATTCTCCACTTCCTCTTGGGTAAGGCGTGAAAAACTAACGGAAAGATCTTTCCGTGCACCCATGATCAAAGTAAAGAACAAGCAAAACACAAAAAGAAATGGGGACTAACCTGGGTTTAGAAGAGGAAATCGGAATTCTCGGAAGAAGATAAGTGAAAAATATCACCAAAAGATGTCAATAAATGAAAAAGTAATAAAATATGAGGTTATTATTACCTATTGTATAAAACCGCCGACTGAAAAACTGCCACACATCACATCACATCAGTTGTCAGTTTTAAATTCAAAATTCTCAACTGTTCTCAACCCTTGAAGCCTTCAAGCCTTCAGGGAATAAAAATGACAAAAAGTCAGAAGCATTTGAGCATAAAACCCAAACACCTCTGACTTGGGGGACTGATGACGGGGGTAGCTGTAACGCCCGGCTCTTTTGTACCTTCCATTTATAGAAAGTTTTGTTCGTATTTCTATTTTTGGAAACTTTGTATTCTTGTAATCGTTCTTTCCTTGTAATCATTGTAAAACCGAGACTTGGATCATTTATGAAACTCGTATTTTGTTATACACACTTTATGTATACTCGTACACTTGAATTGATGAAACAATTGAGGATTTATCATTATTCTTGGAAACTAAGTGCTAAACTTGCAATTATTTAAACTCGTGTTATACATACTCTATACATGTTTGTATGCTTAAATTGAGAAACAATTTGGTGTTTATTTGAGATGTTTGCAAACTTAAGATAAACTATTACACTCGTGACATTTATGTTTTATACGAAACTTATACTTAATCATATTCAATTGGACACTTACATAACTTTTGGAACATGTTACTTATACCTTAGAACCTTAAAATAATCCCAAAACCCGTAACTTTTAACTTGGGGACGAGTTACAAATTGAAATAACAAAAAATAAAAATTCTGTGCTTCTGACCATGGCTTACGAACCGTAAGCCACAACCCTTACGGTCCGTAAGGATGTCTGGGCGGGCAGAAAACACACCAGCTCGGGAATTGGCACGAAATCCCATGTTTTCTTCTTCCCCAATCAGCTCAAATCCACTTCTAATCACCTCCAATCATCCCTAACCTCTTCCCCTATAAATACAACCCTTCTCCAAGCATTTTTACACTTTCACAACTCTCAAATCTTCTCTAAATCACTCTCAAAGCTCTTGAAAATCAGAATTTTGGGCAGATTCATACTCTTCCACTAAAGTGAGTATAACTTGCTCATTTCTCAACCAAATCACTTGGTTCTTCTTCCTACTTCTTTGGATAATCTTGGGGTTTGATTCCTTGGTTTCTCCTTGGAGAAATCAGACCTGGAATTGCCCTAAATATGTCCATAAACTTTCTGTTTTGTTTATACTCTTTTAAAACTTGTTTAAACTTATCAAAATTCATCTCAAACTTATGTACTAATGCTTACAACCTATCCCATGGTTGATTAAGTGTTAGAAGCATGATTGAGACATACAAATCAGAGGTTAAACCTCAAATATTCTCTGTTTTGTTTAGGGTATTTTACCCACAAGTCATGTTCGAGCTTAGATCTTGATGTAGAGTGATTGTGGAACAACTTGGGTTGTTCCAACATAAAATCCTCACATGATTTGATGATTTCTCTTAGTTTAGATTATTTACATACTTGTATTAATCATAGTTCTTGGCCCTCCTTGGTTGTTTTTACATCAAGTGAAGTGGTGAACATTCAAGGGGTTCCTAAATGGAAGCTTGTCCTTCCTACTCCATACATGACATCCATGATACTAGAGGTGCCTAAATGAAGATTTAATGTTCTACCTCCTACTTGACTTATGGGACTAAATAACATATAATACTTAACCTAAATATATATATACACTCATTCGAACCTTTAATGTTAAACTTGTGTTTATATGTTAAAGTAGTAGAATATCATCTAAGACCTAAAACTCTAAGTATGATTCTAATGGGTGTATTACCCATAAAAAAAAACATTCTAACCATATTGGTTACATAGTGTCATACAAGGGTTATAAAGTTAAAGATGATTATTTTTAATATCATACTTTATGTTATGTTAAACTCCAAATTTATAATCTTCCGTTTAACGCCAAACTCACACACCTATGTTTCCTCGTGTAGAAGGACTAGGTGCTCCAAACTAATCCATCCACAAACTCACTCGCGGGAATTCCAAGAAGGAAAGCTTGCAACCACGGTGAGTATACTCTATCCTTTTTTCCCCTTTACACTTTGGGATGCAACATGTATAACTATGCAAACAACTTTTAAACTCAATTAAACTTACTATATCCATGATTAAACATGAAACTAATGTGATTTACTTGTTATTCTCGTATGCTATGTGAACGATTTGGAACGTTATATGCTCATTAACTTTGCTCGCCCACCTTAACAATTATAGCGCTATAGGATTAACGCCCCGCCCGTTATACTTTTGGGTATTGTTAAGTTAAACATTACCACCCCGCTAAACTTTTGGGATTAGGCTCTTTTATGCGTTGTATTCTCGGGTTTGATCATATTGTACGCCAAAATTGCATACTAGTAATCACATATTATGGATCATGTTGGACTTGAGTTTTTATTCTATTATGCTATGTAGTTAAACTTGTATACTCGCCTTTGCTTTTGCATTGAAACTCTATTTTAATACATGTTGCAGGTTGATTAATGAAGTATGGATGAATGATGAAACAAGTGTAGGGTGGACTAGATACACACCTATAAATCGTTATCTTTTAATGTTATGTTATTTGTTGAAACAATGTTGTATTTTGTTTTGATTATTGTATGACAATTTAGCAATTGCAATGAAATTCGAATTTAATTAAGTATTGTCACATAGTGTTATGAAGTCTCTTGCAATCTATACACACTTCGTCTCATCCCGATGTTTCCGCCATCGGTTGGGGTGTGACAGTAGCTCAGATCTTACAAAATGACTAAAACACGTTTAGCTTAAAAGGTTAAAAGGTTGAAAGCTTCATAACCCGGGAACTATGGTGAATAGCAAAAAGAACATAAACAGTAGCATGTCACTTTACTGATTACTTGTCCAGCCCTCTCACAGTCGTAAAAGTGAGCACATGCATAAGAAGCTCCCTTTTACCTGCAGGTCCAAACCATTCAACCCCAAAATGGGTAAGTCTCCCACTGCAAGCATGGTTCACTAGTCCAAGGATTCCTCTTTGGGCGATGTCTTTCCCTATAAAATGACACTTCATTTAGTGCCAAAAGACATTCCGATCAGCTCTGATTCCATTGGGATCTCTGGTCTTTCCTCTCGCGTACTTGTTCCATGCAAGTCTCTATTCTTCACCTTCAACACACACATTTCCACTGCTCTCACATCCAAAGTTGAACACACTTCAGCTGAGGATCTTGAGCCAACAACAAGATCTAACTAGTGAACCTCTCTCCACGTCTTGCAAACGTGGGGGGACCCCACGACATGCGTTAGGCAAACCAGAACCCTCCAACCCTTTTGCTTACCAGCCTCGCTACTACCATCGGTCTAGTATTTGTTGCATCAACACACTTCAAACCATAAGGGTACAAAGGAACCCATCAAAACCGGTTTATACCAAATCATCGATCGACATCTCATCTTCTTCAAGGAGTATTCATCGGAACCCGCTTTCCTTGTGTCGATGTTCCCTTGAACCTGCCCTTTGCATCGTCTTCCAAGCTCAATGGTCATAAACACACACACAATCAACCCTACCTGGATCGGATAGTACAACCCTGCCTGCAACCCTGGCGCTAGTTTTCGCGATATACCCGCGAGCCCTACCCAATGTACGCCCCCAACACCCTAACAACCAAATTACAAGCCCGTCCCTGTATTCTTTTAGTTCATACACAAAATTAGAACTTTTCGATTGAGGATCAGATACCCTAAAAGATTTTATATATTCATTTCAACTACTCTACATACGACAATTTAGTGGATAAAATTATAAGAAAATTTGACGTCTCAGAGAGTTAACATACCCACAACTCTCAATTAGGAGTGTAAAAAGCCGAGCCAAATTCACTTACGCATGATATAAATTTTTCAAGCTTAAACTCGACTCACACTTTTCTCATTTGTTTCATATATATACATATATGTGTGTGTAATTTTATACGCACGCTCCCACATGTAACATAATATATATTCTTTAGTTTTTCTAATAATTATATATGATTATCTTTAACAAGTAATATACATGTTTATCATTTTAGATACAAGTATAATATTTATATATAGTATGTTTAGTCTCATAGGAATAATCGAGCTTGGTATATTGAAGCTCTAGCTTGACTAGGCTCGTCCTAATTTAAATAATTAACTGATCTTAAGTAGTTTACAAATGGTTCAAATCATTTACACCCCTAGTTTTATTTATTTTATTTTTTTGAATGGCTAACGTTACTCTCCCAAAACCCCTAGTTTTATTGCTTTAATGTTTTTGGCTTTAAAGAATGTTGTCAATTCTCATGAAACAAATGCTTGAATCACATTATATAAAAAATTTAATGATTGGTTCAAATAATCCGAAATAAGATGTTGATACGTGGACCAATGAGGTTAAAGTACTCTAAACAATATATAATTAAGAAGAATTACTAATTTACTACACATACATTTGCAAGTTTGTGTCTATAGTTCTTTAACCTCATTGGTCCACATGTCAGCATCCCATTGATCCACCACAACTTACTTTTGTTGGTTGGCCACAACAAACTTCACCAACACAACCCTCTACCGTTGTTGGCGACCTCTCTCCCAATGGCGGATTTTGTGGGTTCACATGAATTCACTCGGTTTGAAAAAAAAAATAGTGAGAACTTTGTATAATTTGGGAAAAATAGTGAGAATATGCCAAAACAAACCCACTGAAATAAGTTCTTGGATCCGCCACTGCTCTCTCCCACACTCACTGTTGTCGAAGACCAAACAAACGCCACCACCACCATACTCATCCAATACAGAGAGAAATAGGGAAGCCACTAGGACTGTTAGTTAATTATATTTACAATGGCAAAACATAAATATTTATGTCAGGTTGACATGTTGACTAGCTAAAAGTGGCGTACCTAAACACAACCCATATACTTATTTCCCAATGGGTCAACACGTTGGAAATGGGTCAATAACCAAGTTGTGAACGAGTTAAATTGAGTAATAGACTGAAACTAGCTAATTGCATATACATATTGAAACGGTATGAAAGTGCCCAAATTCATACAACCCTTGGTGACCCAAGTGAGTAATAAATGTTACACTTGTTAAAAATATTGATGTGTTGCTTGACATCGATTAATAACACATAGTTTAGTTGAGTTGACCTTTGCGTTGTCTTTGTTAACCTGAAATATAACATCGATTTTAAAAACAAACAAAAGTGTAAGAAATATAATTTTGTTAAGATAGATCATGTAAAGTAATTTATTTAATTTTTGTTAAGATTAGAAATTATATACCTTATGATTTTCCACAAAAAGAAAGTAGTACGATAAAAGCTGCAACGCCTCCCACGACACCAACAACTATGGCGATTGTTTTTCCCACATCGTCGTCATCTGAAGATTCTACAACATGAAATAAAACCCAATCAAACCTAAATAATATATGTTTGTTTAAAAAAAATACATATATTTTTTGCATTTTTTACAAGTACTTTATAATGAAAATTTAAAAGGTCAAACTACAAGAAAATGACCACGTTAATTAGAACTTTTCTAAAAAAACAGTGGTAGGAGTTAGAAACTTTTATACTTGAATGTGAATCATAGTAACCAGCAGTCCAATATCTCATGTAACACTGAGCCAAGAAAACATCTCCAGCCTCTGATGATCCACATAAGCTTTTCAACTTGGAGATAGCCTCATCAAGACAACTACTACAATCATTCGGATTTAAATCGCCTAAACATTGCGAAAACCCTTGAACCAACCCCGAGCTACTAACCCTAAAACCTTGAGGGGCTTCACCCAACTCAAACAAGACATCATCGCGACGCTTAACCGATTGAACATCATGACTAACACTTTTGCTACACTTCTTGAACGTTACGCTAGTGTCCAACTTACCTAGAAAATCATAATTCTCAAACCTCACTAAACATTGTTCTAACTGCAAAGTACCACTATATGAGTAAGGACACGCTACCCCAACTCGAGAAACTGCGTATTTTACGCATTGTGCGCACGCGGGTGTCATTAAGTCGCCTCAACATTGGTACAATCCATATACCGCGGAATTTAAAGGGGCGTTTGTGTCGTTTCCGATGGCAAAACTATTGTATAAGGTTTGGGATGATGAGGAAACAAATGAGGATAATAGAGAGTTGAGGTTGGTTTCAAAAGGGGTGTTTGGTTGGAATTTTTCTTGAGAGCATCCAAAGTAAGTTAAGACATGGGATCCAACAAAGGAAGAGAAGAAAGTGAAGAACAAGAAAAGGTTTGAAGAGAGTTTGTGAAATTTCAACATTTTTTGGTTCATTTTTGTTGTTTTTTTGATATTGCTTATCAAGACCTGGAGATTCTTTTGGCTTTACTGACCATCAATGTTTTGTATATTATAAAAAAGCAATTATTAGCTTATATTTTATATTTAGTTGAATTAAATACAAATATTCTGATATGGGTTCTTTGTTGCGCATACCCCGCTGGCGGTATGCTCATATAATGTATATATGTGTGGGCGCTCGGGGGGCAAAAGTGAAAGTGCACTAATTTTATCGTTATTTTACTAATTTCGTGAAAAAAACGTTAAAACAGGGGGATGGTTAATCATGCATCATGTGGTGGCATTGATAGCCAAAGATAAGGGGGTACATGCACTAATCGGCCTTTGTCTTAATTGCTGAGTGTTATGTGCCTTATGTCCAAGGCTTGATGCGAAACTACTATCGAGCCGGGGGTCTCACTGGAAGCAGCCTCTCTATTCCTAACGGGTAGAGGTAAGGCTGTCTACATCTTACCCTCCTCAGACCCTACCTTAGCCTTGCTATTGGTGGGATTTACTGAGTATGATGATGATGATGATGATGTTGTTTTTCTTAACATCGGATAGATCTCTTTTCAAAAAGGGAAAATTACAAAAATTGTTATCGACCAACATTACTTTCAGATTTGGTCACCTTATACGTCCTTGGAGCGACGCATCATGCACGTGATGCGTCTTTGGAAATCCCTTCGTTTATGCGTCTACAGGGGCATTGGATCATGGGATTCGTTTGGAAGGCATGAGATGCGTCTGGAGAGGCATGGGATGTGTCTGGAAGTGCATGGGATGTGTCTAGGCCCACCTGCAACATTTGAAATGCCATGTGTCCATTTTTTATTGGGTGTTGAGAGGTCGCTCCAAAGACACATAAGGTTGTCCTTTTTAAAAGTCATGATGGTCAATAACTATTTACGTAATTTTCCCTTTAAAAACCCTTGGTGCATATACGTTACACGAAATAAAGTTTAAAATAATATATGAAACAAACATATAACATAGTATATTTTTGTTTCATATTAAAAAGTAAACTATTTTAATTGGTCATAAAATGTTTTAACACACACCTTTTTTAACTAAGAAATACAAGAGTCCAACCAGGGGCGCAGCTTAGAAGGCTTCCGAGGGGGCGTCTGACCCCTCGAACTTTTCGATGCGTAGTGTTATGAATAGTACTTTCGTATAGAAAATTTTTAGGTATATACGTTTCCACCCCACGGTTTCGGAAAAATTGGGGGGGCAAGCTTCGCCAATGAGTCCAACCACAACTAGCTTACTTTTATATATTTGTTTAATACTCTTAATAGACCCCATATTTTAACTTATGTTAATGTGTAACTTACTGAAGAAAACTCTTGAGAAGAATTCAAGTTAGAAGGAATGACTAGAAGAATATGAACATCCGAAATAAGCTTCAAATGCTTTTGAACCATGATGCTCAAAGGTTACAACATTCAAGTTTGTTACAAATGCTTGCTAGATCTTCAACAAGTGACGGTTATGTGTTTACTCTAGGTAACTTTTGTAGCTGTGTGCGTTCAATGTAATCCTCTCTACACATTAGCACAACTTTTCGATCAAGATTTGATCAGCTATATCTTCCGATTTCCTTTATTTGTGATGTGTTAATATATCGTTCATATTACATTTACTTTTGTGATAGTTTTGATTTCTATTCCGCACTTATATCATATTGTTAAAATTAAGGAATCATTCAATTGATAATTGTGAAGCAACAAACATATCATATTTAGCACACACTTTTTCATAGATACACAATCGTGCATCGTCCTTTTATGATCACCATTGCTTTTTTAAATGGGTATATATTCTTTTGTTTTTTGAAAAATAATTAATTAAAGATGCATTTCTTTTTAGAAGAGAATATGAATTTGTTCTACTATGCCCATGCCATATTAATCTATGAAAGCAAAGCATCGGATTCGTCCTTTATTTACGTAATCCATAGAGAATATTGAGAAAGAGAAATGGAAATTTTCTTTTTAAAATAGAAACATTTTCCTTTGTATGATATTTGTATATTAGAAAGCTTTTACATTATTTGAATTTAGTAAGTTACTAGTTTAAGAACCCGTATGTTATACAGGTGACCTCACAATAATATATATTATTTCACAGTATGAACAAAAACTGTTTAACGAAGAAATGTTCGATTACTAACGTAAATATTAAATTATACTGAATAAAAAGAAAAATTAACGAAAAAAACACAAGTCGTTAAAGATTTTCTTTATACACCACATTTGTTTATGAACCTACTCGGCCTGTTCAATAAAGCTTACCCGTTCGCATTTAGTTCCCTCAAGAAAACAATAAAATAAATAGCAAGAAAAGCACAAAACTTACATAGCCATAAAAAGTCTCCATGGCTTTAAAAGCTTCTTCAACTATGCTCATTATCACAAATCCAAACCATCTACTCTCAGTATCTCTATTATAATTCACCTACAAAACAAATGACATCCACCACTCTAACCATGTACCACACCACATTTATTCTACATCAAAGAATGTCACAGATGGAAAACAAAATATGACATATCAGTAGTACCACCCTTAATCTTTGGATTTCTAAAGTCAAGATGATCGCTTTTAAATTCAAAGTTAGTATTTTTTTTTTCTGGTATTTTTCATGAAATAAATGGAAACTGCATTGAAATATATGAGTGGGTATCAATGGGAATTATGGTAGGGTCAGAAATCTAGAAAGAACGCATAAAAAGAATACACGACAAACATATAAGCCAACCTAAGGAATTCCGAGAGGGGGATCAAGTACTCCTGTTTAACTCAAGGCTATGACTCTTTCCTTATGTAGAGATTACAACGAACCGAATATCACCAATGCCACACCACCATCAACATTTGCTTGGAAAGAATACAACATGTTGAATTCGTTTCTAGCCTTTTTGTCTTCCCCTTTTAGCTAAATTTTATGATTTCCCCTTTTTAATGTATAGAAAAAACACAATTTGAATGACTAAATGAGTCTTCCTGGGTACAACAAAGGCATATGCAACACCAACATAAACAAAAACTAATTGCTTAATAAAATTGAATTTAGAAATTAAACATATAATTATACAAACTTACTACTCCTTACACATATTGATTATAGCTCCTCAAACACCCAATTATCTTATCCAACCCATATAATGATCACTGTCACGGTCTGATTTTCGTCCATCTTTGATCAAAGTTAAGTAGAGCATATAGAGACAAAGCCGCAAATAATAACACTTCTCACATACACAATGGTTTCGCATCAAATGCTCTGAATGTATGATCTAAAACAATATACCACATATATGAACTGGCTTTTACCTCTTACAACAACATTTGACGGTTTCAAAGAACAATAAAAAGATTCAAGAGTCACCTGTTGTCATGGGACTTGATTATGATGGTTTCTTAGTTGGTTTCACATCCATTGTCATCATTTTGTCCCTATCTGCTGCCACTGCCATTGGTGGCGCTCCATTTTCCATGACAGTGTCAGATTGTAGTTGCGGGTTTGCAGTTGGAACATCAGTTACTTTGTTTAGTCCGTTTGGTGTTGTCATCAATGAGGATGGATAAGGGTCGTTAGACCACTCGGTGTGGTTTCACGCCCCCTGCCACCTCACCTCCACCAAGGGGGCGCTATCCTTGGCCTCAGCCAAAGCCATAGCGGTCGTGAAAAGGAAGAAGGGGATGGGGCCCACTGCTTGAACTTAACAGAATAACTGGATGGGGTTAACAAAGATGGATTGGAATAGTTACGAAAGTGAAACCACATGGACTGAAATGACAATTTTTAAACTAATTGACTGAAATAATGATTTTTGACAAACCACAAGGACGAAAAACGTAATTAACTCTAGTTACAATAACAAGTTTGGTGTGCAGTAGCACCTCTCTCTCTCTCTCTTTTTTCTTTTTGTTAGATTATGTTTATGTATATTTACCCTTCAACTTTTAGTATCGACACTTACAACCTCTCAACTTTCAGCATCGACACTTACAACCTCTTTTTTTGTGATATTTTTATGTTTATGTATATAAACACTTTGTAATCGAGTTTTATGTGCTTATTTTTATGTATGTATCACTATAAAGTCAAGTTGATTTACGTTTCGACGTAAGTTTTTTTTTTTGGAAACCAGTCGAATCAAATATAATATGTTTTCGTGCTTATTTTTGTATATGTTTTCAGGTGGTCTACATTTTAACATAAATTTGGTTCGAAAACGACTCACGTCAAGTATAATACGTTTTCATTGAACAGTATAAATTCAAGTTACTTTTTGTTTCAATGCCGTCGCAACATGCTCTACCATTCTTTAACTTAAAAAAACATTATATTCTTGTGGGCTTATGCTTATTTACGTGTCAGTATAAATTTAAGTTGGTTTACGTTTCGACGCAAATTTCTTTCAAAAAAATAAGTCATATAATAAGTTATTGTGCTTATTTTTATATATGTTTTCAGTTGGTCTGCGTGTTAACATAAATTTTGTTCGGGAAGGAGTAAGTCAAATATAATACGTTTTCATTAAACGGTATAAGTTCAAGTTATTTCACGTTTCGACGCTGCTACAACTAAGAAGTTACATATACAGTAACTTCTAGTGGGCCATTTTTTTATCTTTTAGTATTTTTTTTGTTTTTTAACCTTTATCATTCAACATTTAGTATTGCACTTACAACCCTTCAACTTTCTAAAAACTTTATAACCATTTTTTACATGATTATTTTTATGTACGTGTCGGTATAAATTAAAGTAGATTACGTTTCTTTGAAAATGGGTAGGCTCAGATATAATATATTTTTGGTTTTTGTTTTTTTATGTACGTTTTCAGTTGATATTCGTTTTGACATACATTTTGTTTTACCACAAGTCGGGTCAAATATAATATATTTTCATTAGACTACATTTCGTTTTGACTTACTTTACGTTTCGGCGCCACCGCAACACGCGATACCATTATTAACTTAAAAAACATAATTTTGTGCTTTCTTTTATATACATTCGGTATAAGTTCAAGTTAGTGTTCGACATTAATTTTTTTCGCAAATAAGTCGGGTCAAATATAATAAGTTTTCGTGCTTCTTTTATGTACATCTTTAGTTTATCTACGTTTTTAAGTAACTTTTGTTAATAAACGATTCGGGACTTGATGGCATAAATCCGAGTTACTTTACATTTAAACCCGGCACAACGCACGAGGAAATTTACTAGTTTTCTACAATTTACAGATAAAGTAGATATGGAGAGCCTAAGAATGTTCAAAGTTCGAGAAAAAAAAACAAATTTGTTAAGTTAGAATAACATAATGTGGCAAATTAAATCGGCATTTAACTAGGGATGGGCAAATCGGGTTTTTTTTATACCCGAAACCGGTTCCTAACCATACCCGGTTCTTGACTAAGTTTGAATGGAACCGATTCTTGTAGGAACCGGTTCCAGTTCCTACCCGGTTTTAAACCAATAATCCTGGAACCGACTTTAATTTAATGTAATGTAATGTTTGGTTGAAATGAAACGGCTAGGAATCGATTCCACCGTAACATTGTCTACAATTTAATGCATCAGGTCTCAGTTGGGTACGGAGGAACCGGTTCCGGGTAGGAACTGGGTACGTATCAATTTTTTTTATAAAAAAGTGGAATCGGGTAAGAACCTACGGGTTTTTTTTAACCCGGAACCGGTTCTTCGATAAGACGGGTAGGAACTGGAACCTGTTCCAGGTCAGGTCTGCCAGGTCGGGTTTGAAACCGGTTATTATGCCCATCTCTACATTTAACTATTTATTGCTTTTGGTTCAACTGCTAAGGGCCTGAAGCCATGAGATGAGATTAGTGGTGCACAAAAAACTCGAACCCGGACCCGAAAAAAAAAACCCGGAACCGGGTATTATAAAACCCGGGTTTTTTATACCCGAACCCGACCCTACCCGTAGGGTAGGGACCGGGTATGCATATTTGATCAAAAACCTGAACCTGGAACCGGTTTTTTTTATACCCGGTTTATACCCGAAACCCGGTTTTATAAATACCCGAACCCGAACCCGAACCCGGAACCGGTTTTTAAAAAAACCCGAAACCGGTTTTTTAAAAAAACCCGATTTTGATGTAATCTTGTTTAATTATGTATGCATTAAGACTTCTAGTTCTTATGATTTAACAAAATTATGTATGCATTTTGATGTAATCTTGTTTAATTATTAGGTTTCCTAATGATATTTGCCACCGCTACTTAATTATTTAGTATATTTCATTACAAAGTGAAAACAAATATGCCAATATATGTTGGCCCTTCTATTTTCTTTGTTTGTTTAATATCATTATTAGTTTTTGTATTTAATAAATTGTGTCTCTGTTTATAAAGTTCAAGAATAACCACATGAAGAACTATAAATTGTGCCTCTGTTTATAATTGTGCCTCTGTTTATCAATAGATTTGATGTCTATGTGTGAGAGTTATGTTTGATACATTTTATAAGCATAGTTCCGGTCGGGTTTTTTTAATACCCGGTGCGGGTTTTTTCCCAACCCGATGCATACCCGAACCCTACCCGATGAATACTCGAACCGGACCCGAACCCAAAAATAGGGTTTTATAATACCCGGGTTTTATAAAACCCGACCCGAACCCTACCCGAACCCGGGTATATAGGGTATACATTTTTGGTAGAGAACCCGGACCCGGACCCGACCCGGTTTTTAAAAAAACCCGATTTTGTAAAACCCGATCCTACCCGAACCCGATCCTACCCGAAACCCGGTTTTTAAAAAAACCCGATTTGTGCACCACTAGATGAGATGACAATGTTAATGGGCATGTAGAATATGTTATTGGGCTTTACAATAATAAACAATGAAACTTAAAATTGAAAGCCCAGTCTGCACAAAATCTTATAATCATACATTCATACGTTTTTTTTTCATTTGTGCTAATAGAAAATTAGGTAAAGGATCAAATAAAAATAATATTAACGTACGTATTGAGAGAAAAAACAAAAAGTGGCGGTGTCATTTTGGTAATTATCAGCAACTTCAAATTACTGGGGAAAAACAAAAAGTGTCTTGTAGAGTAATTTTGAGCATCTGTAGAGTAATTTTGGGAAATGTAGGGTACTTATCAAATTACTCTAGTAGAGTAATTTTGACTTCTGTAGAGTATTTTGGAAAATGTCTTGTAGAGTAATTTTGTTAGTATTTAGTTATGGGGTTTAGCTTTATTGTTTACTTTTTAGCTTTTAGTTGGGGGGGGGGGGGGGGGGTGTTTAGGTTTTTTGGGGTGGGGGGTGGTTTAGGTTGGTTTTTTTTTTTTTTGGGGGGGGGGGGGGGGTAGTGTAATTTTGATAATTACCCTACAATTTTGATAATTACCCTACATGACCAAAATTACTCTACATGAACATTTACAATGGTTTAGGTTTTTTTTAGGTTTTTTTTTTGGGGGGGGGGGGGGGGGGGGGGGGGGTTAGTGTAATTTTGATAATTACCTTACAATTTTGATAATTACCCTACACGACCAAAATTACTCAAAACTAACATTTACAAAATTACTCTACAGAAGCTCAAAATTACTCTACTAGAGTAATTTTGAAGTTACTGATAATTACCAAAATGACACCGCCACTTTTTTGACTTTTCTTTCAATTCGTACGTTTCGTACGTTTATTTTATTTTCACAGGAACTTAACTCTAGAAAATTATATATTAGGTTAATAGACATCAGTTATACCAATGATAGTCATCCGTTTTTTCACTTGTGCTAATAGAAAATTATATATTAGATTAATAGACATCAGTTATACCAATGATAATAATAATATAACTAATATAGAAATAGGGGGAGGTTCATTTGAAAAAAAAAAATCTTTTTAAAAGATGAAAAAATAATTAATCTAGATCTTATATTTTTTTGATCAATGGTTGTGAATCAAGATATCATTTTTTTTCCACTTTTAATTAATGCTTTAATTACTAAGGGTAGTATAAATATTTTGATTTAGAATATTAATAAATATTTTAAAGAGTTACTCAAGTCTTATTAATTCAACCATAAATTCCTCCTTCACCACCATTAATGTATTGGCTACTACACAAATTTTATTAGAAGTAACAAAATTATTTAAAAATTTTGTGTCCTACACATATTTTATTATGAGTCGCAAAATTATTTAAAAATGTTTGAGTCCTACACATTTGGTATCCTACACCAAAATATTGTTTTAATGGTGTAGGAAACGTTGAAAATGTAAGATCATGTGCATGATTGTTTTTATTGTGTAAGGTGCACAACTATTTTATAAGATGTTTGAGTCCTACACATTTGGTATCCTACACCAAATAGGAAACGTTGAAAATGTAAGATCATGTGCATGATTGTTTTTATTGTGTAAGGTGCACAACTATTTTATAAGATATACTCATTAAATGATTAGATATCATTAATTTGAATATCAAAAATAAATATTAGACTCATTAAATAATTTGTTAAAATTACATTTGTATCATTTATTCCTTTTACTTTTAATTTGTAATTTTTTTTTCATTTGAACTCTTCACTGTAGAATTAAACTCAATAATTATAACTAGTGATATTCTCCCGCGCTTCGCGGCGGGATTAAGTCGGTATTAATTTGGTTCGTTACAGTACCTGTGCTCGATATAATAATTGAAAGAGAAAGCATTACATCAATCGAAAACAAAAAAAAAAACACCATATTGATATGGTACCTATATATGTTGTTAAGTTGATATCGGTTCGGTTCGCTTGCATTTTATATTTATTTTATTTCAACGTTACGATATTTTTTTTAATAACGAATATTCTGCCGCTATCGTACCAAGCCCAATCGAAACCAATTGAACAACATTTTGTATCGGTACCAATATTTTTTTTAGTTTTTTTGCTTTCAATAAATTAATACTGTATCGCTACCATCTTGTACCGAACATCATCAGTACCGGTATACATTCCGTTTTATTGTTTTCCTCTTTGATAACGGGTACTATGATCATATCTTAAAAGTTATATGAGAGAACAAAAATATACTTGAATCAATTAAAGTAAAAAACCAAGAAAATAATAAAACCTTAGAAAAAACAATATTGAAAAAAATCAAAACAATTGTTCCCCTCTTTTTATTTCAGCATTACGATATATATTTTTTAAACAGATATTGTGTCGATATCGTACGAAATTCAATCAAAAACCGATTGAATAACATCTGTATCCGTATTTATTTTTAGTGTTTTTGCTTTCGATGAATTAATATCGTATCGCTACCATACCGTACTGAATAACATCGGTACCAGTATATATTATTTTTTATGATTTCTTGTTTGATAACTGGTACTTTGATCGTATCTTAGAAGTTATATAAAAATATATGTTTAAATCAATTAAACAAATAAAACAATATACTACTAATAAAAACCTAGGAAAAAACAATATTAATAAAAAAACAAAACACTGGCCACTTCTTATTAATATGTATTATATATATATATATAGGGAGGGGCTCATGCGAGAACTCCATTTATTGCGAGAAACCGTGAGAACCAATGTGAACCCAACCTAAAAATAGCTAAAAAAACTTAAAAAAACCCTAACCCCACCCCCCCCCCCCTAAAAAAAAAAACCTAAACCCCCCATCCCCCCCAAAAAAAAAAACCTACCACCCCCCCCCCCCCCCCAAAAAAAAAAACCTAAACCCCCCTCCCCCACCCCCCCAAAAACCTAAACCCCCCACCCCCCCCCCCCCCAAGCTAAAATGCTAAAAAATAAACCCCCAAAAAACCTAAAAAAAATCTAAATTTTTTTTTTAATATTTTTTATGCTCAAATAGCTACTTTTAGTGGCAAAAAAAAAAAACATTTTTTAAAAAAAAAAAAGAAATTTTTTTTTAATTTTTTTTTTGTTTCGAAAAGTAGCGATTTTTTATATAAAAAATATAAAAAAAATTTGTGTGATTTTTAGCTATTTTTAGGCATTTTTGGTTGTGTTCACATTGGTTCTCGCGATTCTCTCAATAAGAGGTGGTTCTCGCATGATCTTCTCCCTATATATATATAATGTATAATAATTAAACAAATAAAACAATATACTACTAATAAAAACCTAGGAAAAAACAATATTAATAAAAAAATAAAACACTGTTCATGACCACTTCTTATTAATATGTATAATAATAGTTATAACTATAGCAATAATAGTGATTCAACTAATAACAATAATACAAAAAATAATAATCATTATGATAAAATTAGTTGCTTAGACTGTGGGGTATGGGGCTTGGGTTGGGGCGTGGGTTGGGGGAAAACGCCCAAGCCACCACCCCTTGGGGCTTGGCTTTGAAGCCGGGCGTGGGGCGGGCTTGAGATTCGATGTGGCGGCCTCCTATTCGCTGTCCACCCGCCATGTCATAGCGGGTGTTTGAATTTTTTTAAATTTTAATAAACTGCCAAGCCACGCCCCCAACCCAAGCCCCGCCATACCCCACGGACACGTCACTCACCGGTGAGGGGGCTCCAACTCCACGTGTCAACTCATGCCCCCAACCCAAGCCCCACCATACCCCACGTTCTTAGTAGTACCAGTGGTTGTTGTCTCGGTCTTGATGGTCGACCATTGGGTATGGGGATAAGCAGAGGGCCGTCCCCCCCCCCCCCCCTTTAGCCTCGTCGAACACCGCCCCCTTGGGGCCCGGCACGGCGGTTCCGTCCGATTTGGACGTTGGAGACGGGGCCAGACTTTTTGAATGTGGTGGCCCATGTAACGGTAACTTGCAACATTTAAAAAAAATTTTCACCCCACCACTATAAATTCAACCCCTTTTCACCCCACTTTTTTACCAAACTACTCCCATTTTTTATAAAAAAAACCTCTCCCAACCTTAAAAAATTATGGATCCCTACAACCCAAATAATCCCAACTCAAGTTCACACCCGTTTTCGTCATCCGGCTACACACCCGTAATGGACAACGCTTTTGCGGGTTACCAACAAATGCCAAACGCTTTCAACCAATACCCGTTCAACCCAATGCAAATGCAACAACCCAACAT
>JARYGA010027322.1:0-46329 GCA_030545235.1 Helianthus tuberosus
AAGTTCCTTGTACTTTTCACCCGAGTTATGTATTTTGTCCAAAAACTTCATTTCTTGTTCATAACTTGTCCAAGTTATATAATCTATCAAGTAATATATTTTCATAAATATATTCTTTTGTATTTGTCTAAGCATGTTGTATGTGTATTTTGTATTTTTATTCCTTAGGAGTATTTAGTGTATTTTCAAGTCTTAACACACTATTACATATAATACATACTACATACACTTAGCACAAAATTTGGTGATCAATAAATATATATATTTTCCTCAAAAATATACATACTTGATATCAATTTTATCTTGAAGAAATCATCATTTCTTAACTTGAAGTTTACATAAAAATTAGGGAAACCTTGGTAAATATTTTTTGGTACATTTTTATGGAATAAGTTTCACCAAAACTTATATTTTCTAAGTGTCAAAATTTATAGAAATTTTGACAGAGTTTCCCCTAAAAATGGAGGTTTCCCATGTTTTCAAAACATGTGTTTATTTTCTTTTTAAAATCATCACAACAATCATCAACTCATTCAACACTTACCGAGTGTCAAAATCAAGTATTTTACACTATATCATGAACTTGAAACTTTTGTAAAAACTCGTAGTAACTTACCATGTTATTTAGTAGGTTTATTTACCCTTAAAAACATGGTTATTTGTTTGTAAATTACTTTACTAAAAGATTTAGTCATTAACAACTTGTAGGATGATTTTTTCTAAAAATACTTCTCTTGTATTTTTCTTGTTACAACATGTTTCTATTCTTGTTTAAATACTAAAAATATCATTAGTTTACTTAGAAACCTTGTCTTTGTAAATCTCATAAATAAACTTGGTTTCTTGAGAAAATTATTTTTGTAATCATCTATGTACAAGGTTTGTATTTTGTTTAAATCATCTTTTCATATGAAAACCCCTTTCATTATCCAAGTTCATGAAGATATGAAGCATGATGATCTTGGTCTTTCACAAGGTCACCACTTTAACTTACTAGATCATGTGTTTAATCACAATCTAGTAGTTTCCGTATGATGTCTAACATCACCAACACTAATAATCAATCAACAAGAAGCAAATCAACATATTCAACATGTATTCTTATATTTTTAAGCTTATGTTAAAGTATCATGATCATGTTCTTTTGTGTTCTTCAATTCTATCATTGTTCATCATCTTTTAACCAACAATATATGAAGTAACAAGTTACAAGGAGCTTACTACTAGCGCAAGGGCTAGGGAAGAACACTTGAAGATGAAGATGACAAATGGGTTGGGTAAAAGCAAATGGAAAAGGTTCTTCAAGATCCACAAGCTCCACACTTCGTTAATCACCTTCTAGCACCTTATGTTAAGCTTGGAATGGATGAACTAAGTTTGAAGATGGTGGTGGTGTGGGTGGTGGCTCACGGCCGTAGGTGGGGGAGAAGGGAGGAGGGAGATGTGGTGTTGAGTGGTGAATGAGAGTTCAAGATCTTTTATAACCATTTCATATCTTGTGAGATCATATAATATCTTTGAAAGATCATATCATATCTAAGAGCATCCAAGTAATATCAAAATAAATCAAATGGGATTTTGTAGGATATTGGCAAATATTTGGTGGGGGCCACCCCTTTGCAACCGTAAAATATAAGGGGGGGGGGGGGGCAAAGTGTAACTTTAATTTACTAACTACATAAATAAGTTAGTTTCAAGTGTACAGTTTAGGGACTTGGTGTGTTATTATGTTATAAGGGGTGTTATGGTGTTCGGGGACCATAACTAGTTCAGAAACATTAAAACAATGCTTCTAGTAATATTTTGATGTTCCGGGTAATGTCCGGTTGTTCGGTTAAATACCGGTTCGTTAAAGTGCTAAATTGCACCGTTTTAGTATCCTTTTGTGACCCTTTTAATTCCCAACACTTAGGAGGGTATTCTGGATAATAAAACATGAACCCTTCTGTCTTAACTGGATGAACTCTTCCTTAATCCTGTTGATGACTGCCTTGGGACTATGATGTTTAAGGAATGCCACCTTAAACTCATCCCATGTCATGACCCTTGCCGCTTCGGCTCCTATATCCTTCTTTTTGTTATCCCACCAATCCTTGACTTGACCCCTCAACTGACTCGTTCCGTAAGCAACAAAATCACTCACGTCACAGTGGGTCCTTTCAAACACCCCTTCGAAGTCACTTAGCCATCTTTGGCAAATTATTGGGTCAACCTCCCCGTTGTAGATTGGCGGTTTACACGCCATAAACTCTTTGTATGAACATCCTTTACGTTCTCTAGATTTCTCTTTCATAAGGTTGACACTATCTTCCAACCTTTTAACTCGTTCCTCGACTAATGATAACACCGTGTTTTGAATTTTGTCTATGAACCCGGATAGACTACCCTCAATTGCCTTTCCCACTTCTTCGGCAATTATTTCTTTCATTTGTTCGGTGCTTGTCGGCACCGGATCATCGTCATTCCTTTCCGTCACCTCGAAACTAAAATGTTTACTTCAATTTTTAAACATTTCATTTATAACATAGTTTTATTCACTTTGGTTTAACCAAGTTCGTAACTTGCTTTGACCGTTCTTATTTAGTGCACCTTCCGGGTTTGAGTATGTTTACACACCCTTCCTGTGCACTTAAATTATCATTTCTTTTACATACATAAGATAAGATCTACTAAAATAAACAATTAATCCTTACCGGACGATCGATCAAGCTTGAACCGAACACTTTGTTGACAACCTTACCAACTTATAACACTCCATTCGTTTTTATAATAATTTAACATAAACTAAGCATTTGTAAACCAAAACCTTGATTTACATATCAAACATAAGGAAATTTTCATCAAGTTAACATTTTAGATAAGTACTACTAGTTTAACAAGCCCAAAACAAGTATTTAAGTGTTAACTACATAGACATTGTTTTAAACATATTTAAGTAATCGCGGAAGCTTCAAAAGATCGTGTTCGGTTCTTGTAATCGTGCTTGATCGCCGTCCGGATTAAGTCCATCATCACCTATGGTCAAAACCACGTAAAAGATTAGTTTTGACACCTTAAAATCAAGTATAAACAAGTTCCATGGTTAAACAATGAGAAACAAACAAGAATTGTAACGGATTGGGGCGGTCGTGCCCCGCGACCGAGATGGCATCAGTCGTCGCGGTTCGCCACGGCCGTCGCGTCGCACGACGGTGAGATCGTTTTACCGTGGCGTGGCGCGAGCACGTGTTTTTTACAGTAGGGTCGTTAACTGGAGCTGCATATCAGCCCAGCATCACTATTTTCATTTACAAACTTTAAACTAACATAACTTTTGACTCGAGCGTCCGATTTAGCCGATTCTTTTTCCTACGCGTCCGTAATAAAATTACCGACGCATCTATCTTAACCGTTCAGTCAAAAATGGAATGTACAGTTGGGGACCAGTAAATGCACCATATATTCGTTTGACCCATATAGTTTTTTTTGTACTAATTTAACTTGTAACAACTTTAGACGATAAGGCGTATTTACCCCAACTTCCGAGGCTTACGACCACTGGCGTTTCATTACCACACTTGTGGCTTCACGCTCTTGTGATCCGTCTTCGCCAAATGTCAATCAAAAACAAAGTTTTATTACTACTAACCAATTATTTGACCCGTTTGGCTCATTTACGGAATCCTCCTTTTCTAATGACTACCAAAGGCATTCTAGTCTATTTACGACTCATTAAATCAATAGCGAACAATATCGCTTCAACTAATATCAACCTTTATACCAAAACACGATTAAGAACAATTAACATATCTAGTTTACATATTGTAACATAACAAGTTACATACAATTAAAGCACGCCCTTCAAACGCAAGTCGCCTCCGGCTTGTCCACTTGACGCCCCGGTATCTTTTCCTATAGTGACATGCTTGATGCACAAAGCACAGTTAGCACAGTTAACGGATATAACGGGAATATATACAGACAGGGTTCAGTACCTAGACAGACAGTGTTTTGAGACCCATTATGGGTCAGGGACAAGGTACTACACTAGTATGGTGTGTAGGGAAGTGAGGACCATATAACTGCATCACTAGGTGATAGTTTAAGTGCCGGAAAGTGCCTAAAACACACTTTAAGTGCAGAATTCTGCATTTTCAGCAAAAATTCAGCATTTTAACATACTAGTATTGCACAGAAAATTGACTAAATGGTCCTGAATGCTTTCCTAAGTGTTGGGAATTAAAGTTTTACAAAAAGATACATAAAAGACACTATACGGAACAACTTAGCACTTTAACGAACCGGTATCTAACCAAACAACCGGACATTACCCGGGACACCAATTTTTTGTCAGAAACATTGTTTTATTATTTTTGGACTAGTTATGGTCTCCGAATACCCCAACACACTATAAAGTATGTTATACACACCATATACTAGATATTACACTTAACCTTCAATTATTTACCTACTATCATCAAAAACTTACAATTAACCCCCCATGCCCATTTACGGTCCAAGGAGGACCCCACCACCAAATCCCACTAAGATATTATCTTATATTTTATTTTATTTGATATCTTACTTGTTTGAGTAGCCAAGATATGGAGTAGAGATTATAAGTATGGCTCCTTAGATCACAAATCATTCCATTCTCTCACTTCACAACTTCTTCACACCACATCCCTCAACATCTCTCTCTCCCTCTCGGCTCACTCTAGTGCCGCCACCACCACCACCTTGTCACCACCATCATTCCATTTTTAAGCTTAATTCAAGTGTTAGAAGGTGATTCTTGGAGCTTGAAGCTTGTGGATCATTAATGAGCTCTCTTACTTGCATTCATTCACCATTTTTTATCATCTTTTTCTCTTGTGTTCTTCCCTAGCTTAAAACTAGTAGTAAGATCTCTCATAACTCTTGTTTACTTTTATTTTTTTTATGGTTAAAAGATGTACATTGTGATGAAGAACAAGAACACTAAAAGACTTAAACTAGAATCATGAATATGAAGTTTAAAAGTGATGAAACCTTGTTGGATTAAAGTTGATTAAAGCATGCATGGTACTTGATTGTTGATTCTTGATAATATGATGTTGATAATCATATGGAACTTGTTAAAGTATGATTAAAAACATGGTTTAACAAGTTAGAAGGTGATTATGGGTTTACATGAAATAATCATCTTCTTGATCAAACATGAACTTGGAAGTAAAATAATTTTCTTGTAAAAAAATAATAAACCAAGTGAACTAGTAAACTTGTAAATCCGAGAGTTACAAATGATTTTTCTAAACAAACCAAGTTCAAGAGTCGATTTTTAAAAGATCATGACTTTTACTTGCACCTACATCACTTTTGGAAATGAAATAAGTGTAGAGATGCTAGTAAAACAAGAAGATGTTATAAATGAATAATTTTGTAAAATTTGTTCACAAGTTGTTAACACCGAGATTCTTTAAAAGTGAGATTTTTAAAGGGATGAATACACTTTGGAAGGTAACTAAGGCCACTAAACGCGTTACCAAGTTACTACGCGTTTTTGTGAAATATCAAGTTCATGATGTTATGAAAATCATATAGTTTTTGCACTTGGTGAACATAATATGGCTTAGTGATTTGTTGTGGATTGTTTGAATGATTTTTGGAAAAGAAAATGAAATGCTTTATAGCATGGACACCCCCGTTTTTAGGGGAAACTATGGCGAAATTTTCTAAAAATATAAACACTTAGAAATTATTTTCTAAACAAGTGTTTACTAGTGTATTTTAAACTATGTTTTTCGAATATAAACCTCGCCATACTTTTTGTAACAAAAATGCAAAGTATCGGAGGTTGGTTTTGTACATGAAAATGGTTAAATATATATTTAGAATACATATTTCATATTTCATATTAAGACACTTGTGTGATTATTTGCATACTCGGTGACATGGTCATGTCATATAACTTAACATGGTACCGTGAAATTTATTATCCAAAAAAAAAAAACGATACCGTTACTTATATATATGGTAAATAGTATTTTGATACAAGAAATAAAAATATGACTTTTGTAAACATTACAAAGTTGCATCACATTTTTGGACAAAGTGAAAATATATTATTTTTTGGAAAGATATATATATTTTGGAATACATTATTTTTTGACAAATAAGTTAAATATATTTTCTAAGTGGGACTTAAAAATATATTATTTCGAAACTACAAAATACATGTATAAATACCCACATCCTTGGGAAGGAAATACGAAAATATATACTTTAGAAGTATTAATACAAAAAATATTGAATGAACAATTATTCCAACTCTATATATAATTTAAAGTTAAAATAATTATTTTTTTAACAAATAATTATAACTTGGAATAACATAAGGACGCAACCCAAAACGTTAAACTCTAAGCCAAGGCACGGCCCATTCGTCTAATAGACGTTAGTACGTTGTAGGTTGTCGTGTAGCTGACAGAGTTTGAGTTACGGTACAGAAGACGCACTACAGTGAGTTCATGTCCCCCTTTTCTTTTACTGTTTTCAGTTTTATACGTCGGGGGTGGAATACATGTTACAATTATTACAGACATTTTTATACATGGTATGGTTAGCCTAAGGAGGGTTTACGACTAGATCATGTGAAGGGTGGGCACAACACTTAAGGCCATTAATCCTCGTCGTAGGACCAAGGGACATGAGCGATAGATCTATTTGGGTGTAGCGAGCCCACACCCATGAGGCCGGGGCGGCCCATAGTGGTGACTATGTCTTCCAGCCGGAAGCCTGGTACAAATATGCTAGGTTTGAGTTTTCCTGCACCTTTTCACACATACCAGTGGCTTTGCAACCCATGCGTGATCTCTTTTTCCTTATTGCTAAATACCAGGGACATTTATACATACAAGACATACTTTAAAGGTTTTTTCAGACACTTACACATGAACTCGCTCAACTTTTGTTGATATTTTTAAACTACATGTATTTCAGGGAACTAGTGGATCTGGCAAGGGTATGCATATGCTTTCAAGCTGCACTTAAATAAAAGATGTTATCCACGGTTGTCGAGCTTAGAGGGTGTATCCTAATCCTGGACGGGATACACGTCTCTAAACTCAGGTTTTATTTAAGTACTTTTGTTGAGTCTTTGTGAACTCGTTTAAACACGTCATGGGTTGTAACTTAATTTGGTATTGAGCTTTTCAAACAATGGTATTGTTGTAGTTTCTAAACTTTATTAATGGATAAACATCTCGTGTTTTTATCATATAGCATTGTTATGATTGATTGCTATGGTATTAAGAAGTCACACCAAATAACCACGCTTCCGCAAAAGTCAGGGTGTGACAAACCCCCCTATTTTCCTCCTTGTAACGAGCTTCATGGTGTGTTGATTGTTTTACAGGATCGACGTAGTTGTTCATTGAGTTCAGAAGAAGATTAACCTTATTTGGACAAGACACAAACCACAAGCTAATCTCCGGATTAACTTGGTTTTTCATCAGAACTAAAGATTGAGTTTTCTGTATTCTATTGTATTGATCAATGTAAGCCTACTAATAGCAAAATAACATATTCGACCCATCTATATGTAAGCCTACTAAGGGGTTGTTTGGCAACATCTGAATGGTTAAGTGTTGAACCAATAAGAGGTCTGAACCATTAAGTGCTGAACCAGTAAGAAGTCTGAACCATTAAGAGCATGTTTAATGTTTAGCCGTTCAGAGGCAAATGTCTAACATATTCAGATTAGAGGTCTTAACCATTCAGACTCTGTATAAATCTTAACCATTCAGAGGCAAGTGTCTGAACCATTCAGACATCTGCTCGTGAAACAAACAGTATGAACCATTAAGTGTTGAACCAGTAAGAGGTTTGAACCATTAAAAGCCTCATTAAGAGGTAAACAAACAACCCCTAATAGTAATTTGCAAAACAACCAGTTTACAAAAACAATTGATATCCTTGCTAATCTTCCCCTAAAACCCTATGAGATTAGAATATGATTTAATTGGTTTTAGAAATGGGGGCGCTGGGAGTCGAACCCACGACCTCAAGAATGAAAGTACGAGTTTTAACCACTTTGCCATCTATCAATTAGACTAATGGGTTCATCACTAGTATCTTTTATGGGTTCATACCAAATTTTACATTAACATTTCTACTAAAAATTTAAAGTCGAGTGGATTCGTATAAAAGAAAAACCTTAAAAAGATAAAAGAAAAGAGATATAATAAGTTAGTTAAAATAAAATAAAAAGCATTTTGAGTTTCATTGAAAAAAAAACGTGATATTGAATAAAAAACAAAATAAGAAAAACAATATACTTGTTTAAATTAATAAAACAAATAAAAATACTCATTTTGAAAAATATATTTTTCTAAATCACCTAGTTTGGTAAATATTTTTTTCCACCATCGTCATTTTGGAAAGGGAAATTGGTTTTTAATAAACCAACCTTTGCCCTATTGGTAAATAATAATCCTACCTACAGAATTGGTAATTAATAATACTACGTTTCAATATGTTGGTACTCAATGGACCTCCGTTAGTATTTTTTAACTGAAGTTAGTTTTTAAGTTTTATTTATTACACAAACAGTCCCTGTAGTTATAATTTACTAGTTTTAAGTTTTATTTATTACACAAACAGTCCCTGTAGTTATAAAAAAATTCATAAAAATAAAAAAAAAATCTAAAAAATCAAAAAATTTCAAAAAAATCATAAAAATTCTAAAAAAATCAAAAGAATTCTAAAAAAATCAAAAAAATCATAAAAAATCATAAAAATTCAAAAAATTCAAAAAAATCAAAAAAACTCTAAAAAATCAAAAAAATCATAAAAAATAAAAAAAAATTCAAAAAAAGCAAACGTTTCGACGCGAACCGTTTCGACGCGAACCGTTTCGAACCGTACCGTTTCGACCCGGACCGTTTCGACCCGTACCGTTTCGACCCGTACCGTTTCGACGCGTACCGTTTAGACCCGAACCGTTTTCGACTCGGACCGTTTCGACCCGGACCGCTTCGACCCGTACCGTTTTCGACGCGTACCACCACCACCACCACCGCACCGCCACCACCACAACACCGCCACCACCACCACCACCACCACCGCACCGCCACCACCACCACCACAGCACCGCCACCACCACCACCGCACCGCCACCACCACCGCCACCACCACAGCACCGCCACCACCAGCACCGCACCGCCACCACCAGCACCGCACCGCCACCGCCACCACCGCACCGCCACCACCACCATTTTGGTAAATATTTTTTCTACCACCACCCCTTTGAGAAAAAACTAATTTACCTAAAATATAAAGAGATACTTAAAACATGCTATGTGTATAATTATTTTTGTTTATTATATAAAGATATATGTTGTTAATTATTGTGTTTAAAAAATTTAAAAGCGTCTGCTTTCAAAAAATTACGGTTATATATTAAAAAAATGTGTGGGAAACAATTATAATATTTGAATCTATATTTTCCATCGGATTAGACCGAAGGGTGTTGGGAACGTCCCCCGGCAAAGCTCGTCCCCCTCCGTCCCACACCGCCCCCTTGGGGCTTGTCGCGGTGCTTCCAGCTTCTCCAAGCTGTTTGAGACAAGGCAAAAGGTCCCCCCCCCCCCCCCCCCAACTTAAATAATGCCGTTAAAAAACGGCTATTTAAAAAAATTAATTTTTTAATTATTTTAAAACCTATAAACACTCATTCATCTAACCTTTTTTATACACAAATTCACCCTCACTCTCCAAACAAACCCCTTTACCAAAAAATCTTCTCTAAAAATAGACAATGTCATCTTCCTCTTCGTCGGGTTCGACAGATACCAGAGAAGCCGTACAATATTTTATAAACACGGTGGTAAACGCGGCACAACTAATTCTGGAAGAAGAGGAGGAGGAGGAGGTTTCGTCACAACCACGAAACATGAACCCGGCCATCAACCGAGACCGAGAAGGTTAGTTATATTTTAATTTTTATATTTTATAGCGTTGCATTATTTTTATAAGTTATATATGCGTTGCATTTATTTGTGTTGTATTTTTTTTAAATGTAACTTTAGGTTTTTTTTTAATGTAACTTTAGGTTTTTATTTAAATGTAACTTTTTTATTTTTATTTACTTTGTTTTAATTATTTAACTAAATCAAAAAATAATAATAAAAAAGGGGGAGGACTATCCTCCACACCCTTGGGAACGGTAGTCCCCAAGTGAATGGTCCTCCACCCATAATGATGTGGCGCCTACGTAACGGATAGTCCTCAAAAAGACTAAGCAAATCACACCCCATGGTCTTAAAAAAAGCTAAGAGCTAACGTCCAAAAAAGATGCATACTATTACTTTTATGCAATAGATATCTTTAGAAATGTCATTGCAACTTTGTTTGATAGGTTTGTGGTTTCTAAAATTGGAAGCAATCAATATTTTAATTGCTTATAATTTACTATTTATCAACTTGGAGACATTATGGAATGAAATAAAGCTTTTTATTTAGAAGCATAAAGTGGTGAGCCCCTACCATGGTGAGTGTCACTATGGCATTTTCTTCCATTTATCCCACTAAACTTGGTTTTCATTCATCAACCATACAACTTTTGTATTCAGCATTTCTAATTATAATATAAAATTTATTATATATATATATATATAGTGTAAGTATAGGGAGAAAACCAATTTTATTGAGAAAACTTGGGAAACCAAGAATGTGTGGTCTAGATTAATCCATGTAATATAATATTTGCACATGTTAAAAGGGTATATTTGTTATTTTTACACACTCCTAACACATCACATCACCTTTCACCCCATCACTTTTCACCAATTTCCCCCTCCCTATGTCCTCGTCCCCCCCCCCCCCCCCCATCCTCCACTTTCTTCAAGATATCAAGTACAAATTCATATCTTCTAATTCATCCCTTCCAACCTTCTTTCACCCAAAACCACTCTTCAAGATATCAAGTACAAATCCATATCTTCTAACTCATCCCTTCCAACCTTCTAACTCATCCCTTCCAACCTTCAAATCTGAAGATCGAAGCCACCATTGAAGATCGAAGCCACCATCAAAGCTCTCAAAGAAAAGGAAGCTCGGTGTCATTTTAATCACATCTTTGTTTCTGTTTTTTAGAGAGAGAAAGCTAATGTTTTGGAAGGAGAGACAACAATTTTCATGTTGTTCACCTAGACACCAAGAACACACGCACAAGTGTGTGAGAGAGAAACAGGTTTAAAGATCTTACTTTTGTTAATTTATGTAATTTGTTTAGATTTATACTTTGTATAACGTTTGGTAGATTTAAAATCAGAGCTAGTTTGTTTATTTTATTTTTTAAATCAATATCTAGAAGAAATTTTTGTATGTTGTATTTCTCTCTTCAAAGTGTATTGATTTTTTTTATGAAGATTAAAGTTAAATTTCTAAATTGTTTGTCCAGCGATTTTGAGTTAATGATTGCTTTTAGTTGGATTTTTTTTTTCTGTGTGTGGGAGGGGGGTGTGGGTGAGCTGGGTTTTTTTAGGGTTTATGAATTGGATTTGGTTTAATTTGTTTTCTGGTTTTGTTTAAATTCAGCATCACCATTGATGGTAGATAATTAGTTTGAAAATCCATAATTTTTACGATGTATGTTTCAAATTTCTTTGTTGTTTAGTTGTTTTTTGAATAAATTCACTCCGATATTACATTTTCATTACCTTTAGAAAGTTCATAATTTAATCGGATATCGGTTTTGTTTTACAAATAGAAATTCGTGTTTTTTACTGGCATAATTTGCTACATATGTTACATTTCTATCAGCTACATTTTTGCGAAGAGTATATTGATATTTTTTACGAAGATTAATGTTGACTTTCTAAATTGTTTGTACAGAGTATATTGTTATTTTTACGAAGATTAATGCTAAAATTTCTAAACGGTTTGTCATATATGTTGTAACACGTGTTACACTGGTGGTTACATATGTTGCATACATGGTGTTACATGTGTTACACCCAGTATATGAGACCAGCTTATTGTTTTTTTTAGATTGGCTGTTAAATGTTAAAATGTATAAACTTCATAATTTATTCGGAATATATCGTTTATCTTACAAATAAAAAGTCGTGTTTTTTTGGTGGGATAATTAGCTACATATGTAGTAACAACATTACGCAAGTTACTTATAGTTACCCCAACCCTTTTTTGGACACAAAGGGGGGTTGCACATATGTAACACATGTTTGTAACATGTGTTACACTAGAGAGGTAACACATGTATAGCCACGTTACACATGTTACATAGAAGATTAATAAGTTTTAACTATAGAATATTAATATTGATGTACTTGATTTGTTCATAGGTGAAAAGATGTTTTGTGTTCAAGATGAAGATGGTTATCAAGAAGCGAAACCCGCCGAAGGATTACAACGCATCATCAGGTTTTCGTGGTGACGATGGTGTGTTTTTTGGTTGGCTGCTATGTGTTGTGAAGATGGATGTTGAAGACCATTTTTAGAAGCATTACAACTATTGATGTAAAATTCATTTTTATTTTCATTGTTAGTATGCCAATTTTTGGATGAATACGGATGTTGTTGTGAAGGCAATTTTTTTTTTGATGCAACAACTATATGTAACATGTGTAACCTTGACGTTGTAACACATGTAACACCTATATGTAACATGTGTAAGATTGCTATACATGTGTTACATATGTCAGCTCCTTTGGTGTCAATTTAAACTTAGCAAAATTACATATGTAAATACATTACATCATCCAAAATGTCATATCAATGAACAAACAAGTAATATATGCAACTATAAGTATATGAGACTACTGTAACCAATTAAAGGGACAAACGATACACTTCATGTTACATATGTACCTAGACTTGTTATTAACAATGTTATTAGTAGATAAAAAAAACTGCATTAACGTATATTTTTTACATTGAACCCAGCTTATTGGTTATAAGTCTTACACATGGCAAGAAGTTCTTCCATTGTGACGTATGATTTAACAATAATAGGATGATATTGCTCGTTGACATTCGGTGTCCACAATTTAGTGCCATTAGAATACTAGTAAATATGGTAACGTGGAGTATGTTCTAGATCATCTGTGGACATAGGGACGGATGTTAGTATAAGTTTACGTGTGTTATGAACGTTGTAATACGTTTAGCACCCTAGGGTAACAAAAAAAGATCACACATGACACTTGTCGTCATGTTACACATGTTAATTGTGTGTGCACATGTAACATCTTCTCTACAATGTATGTAACATCCTTAAAAGTTGTGTTCCTACTCTGCTTTATATTTTGTAAGTACTTATAGGTAAACATGTTTTAAAGATACAACCTGTAACATGTGTTACACCGAAATGTTACACAAGTGTTTGTAGTTTTACACATGTTACATCTTGTGTAACTCTGCTTTATACTTTGTAAGTGTTTCAAGTTTCCAGTTTAAACATGTTTTAGAGATACAACCTGTAACATGTAAGTACTTATAGGTAAACATGTTTTAAAGATACAGTCGTATCACCTTACAAGTTATATGTTTTGCTGACAAACGCCATGTCACACATGTTACACACTATAGAGTGAAACAACAGTATTGAACGTTGCTACACATTTCCCATTCTGTCGTAACATGTATAACATTTTTGGGGGTATCGATGTTGTAGGTTTATACAGACTTAAATATATACAAATGATCCAAAAAATGATCATACATGTGTTACCCTCTAGTGTAACATAAGTTACAAACATGTCTTACATATGTGCAGCCCTGATTTTTGGTATCAAAGGGGTTGAACATATGTAACACATGTTTGTAACATGTGTTACACTAGAGGGTAACTTCTGTACAACGTCAAAGGTACCCACCACCTGCCCTTCATCGACTTCTTGTTCCCCTTCTTCATCGGTTTCTCCATCTACCTTCTTTCGCTTTATGGCCACCTTTTGTACAACGTCAAAGGTACCCACCACCTGCCCTTCATCGACTTCTTGTTCCCCTTCTTCATCGGTTTCTCCATCTACCTTCTTTCGCTTTATGGCCACCTTTTGTCGTATCCGATATTGTGGTTATCTTTCTTCCTGCCAAGATCCCTTCTCGTTTGGTTGCAAATGCTATGGTCAAGTCGTAATAACACAAGTTACAGTCCAGTATTTTTAATCTACTAATTAAAAAATAGTAGTAACATAACTAACACTAGTTACCTTCTACCCAATTATGCCCTGAACTTGAAGACTCCCCAAATTTTGAGTTATTATCTGCATCATTTCACACATAAAAAAACTAAGTAAAACCACCCAAAAAAGGTTACTAAGTAAAACCTCCAGTGTAACACACGTTACAAACATGTGTTACATATGTGTAGCCCCTTTTGTGTCCAAGAAAGGGCTGGTTTTAACATAAGTAACACGTGTAACATTGTTACAACATATGTAGCAGCAAAAAGAACAACTTTTTATATATAAAATGAACGAGATCATCAACTATTAAATTATGGACTTTCTAAAAGGTAATGAAAATGTGATATCCGAGTGAAGTTTATACAAGATAACTAACAACTCATCTAAAATAACATTTCAACATTTAAAAACATATATATTTGTAAGTTAATAACAAATGATAATATCAAAAAATAAAAATGATTTTAATACAAAAACAAAAACCTGTAACTACATAACCATTTACCATTACTAGACCACTTTAAGCACACAAAAACATATTAACAACAGCCTCAACAAAAAAAAAAATCAAGGTAAATTAGTTCAAACCAGCTTCTCTCTCACACACTTGTGTGTGTGTGTTCTTGGTGTTCGAGAACACGATGAAGATTGTTATCTCTCTATCTAAAATCAAGGTAAATTAGGTTCAAACATGCTTCTCTCTCACATACTTGTGCGTGTGTTCTTGGTGTTCGAGATGAACACGATGAAGATTGTTGTTCCTCTCTCTAAATCTGCTTCTCTCTCATGTTCATCTTCAAATCTGCTTCTCTCTCATGTTCATCTTCAAATCTGCTTCTGCACTTGGTTCTTGTTTTCTTCCATTTTCCGGTGACTTTCTTCTCCGGTGAGATTATCTTTTTCGGTGCCCCTTTTCTTCTTCTCCGGCGAGACTTTCTTCTCCGGTGAGATTATCTTCTTCTCCGGCGAGACTTTCTTCTCCGGTTAGATTATCTTTTCTGGTGCCCCTTTTCTTCTCCGCTGGGTTTTGGAAAGATCGGAGAAGAAACCTTCATCCTTATTCTTTGATATTTTGAATTCTCAAAGAAGAAGAAAGAGAGAGAATGAGATATGAATGATGATGGTTTGATGGTGATGGTGACAATTATACAGAAGAGAGAGAATGAGATATGGTATTTTTGACACAAATACCCTCCTGGCCCACTCATCAATATAAGTTATGTATTAAATTTAAATCAATAAACCATCAAATTTCCCTAACCCTTAGATGATCAAGATCAATGGTCACAATTAGGTTTCCTTAGTTTTCTCACTAAAAAATGGTTTCCTATATATATATATATATATATATATATATATATATAGGGTAGGGATCTAAAAGAAGTCCACCCTATTTAAGAAAGTTAAGAAGTATTCTGAACCACACATTTTCCCTAAGATTTTCGTAATATAACATATGTATAGTTTGAAATTGACTATATACATATATGTATATTGTCAAATCTTGAATTATACACACATGTATATAGTCAATTTTAAACTATACATATGTGTATATTACGAAAAACTTAGGAAAAATGTGTGGTTCAGAATACTTCTCAAATTTCGCAATTAACCTAGTGATTCTCACATGATCCTAACTCTCTATATATACCTTTTTATTGGATACTGTCACACCCCAACCGAAGGCGGAATCATCGGGGCGCGACACTAGGCGAATCAGATTGCTCAAGAGAATCCATAACAACTATATTGCGATAATATTTAATACATTCGTTATCCCATACTAACAAATAATACAATCACTTAAGTTATCACAGATTTCTTGTCCTCTCAAACAATACAAATCCGACAACCTGGATTTTAGTTGAGTTTCTAGACTTCCTAGCTTGATTCGATATAGCCTGCGATCTAACCTGCAACATACGTTAAAATATTTTTCAATACAAAATTATTGGCGAGTATACAGGTTTGATATGTATAGCATAATAGATAAAAAGTGCTGCGAATTTCCACATGCATAAACGTAACACACGACATATATACTCACAAAGCTGATACTACCAGCTAAGTCCTCGATGCTCGAATATGCGATGACAAACTAGACCCCGTCGGGCGCAATAGTACTATACTAGTCGTGGTGGGACGTCGCGAGTATAAGCCCTAGCACATATGCAACTAGCATCACGTATATCTATGCATAACAGTTATTCGCAAGTGATAATTCGATTGATTGAATAATTCGTTTGATAAGTTCGATTTGTTAGATACGTATGTTAAACCCAAAATGCGATTTTAAAAGGGTTCATGTATACTCACAGTGCGCGTTTAGCGAGAATACAACTTGATTGGATTGATTGAGAGCGCGTCTGAGTTAGCCTGATCAGGGAATGGTAGCGTAAGCGATGAGCGGTACGTTAAACGGTGAAAGGTCAAACAAGTGACTAGTGGCTATCCGATCGGATGGCAATCCGGTCGGATGGTCACTCGTTTGGGGATAACCATTGACTAGTGACTATCCGGTCGGATTGCAATCCGGTCGGATGGTCACTCGTTTGGATGGTGATTGACTAGTGGCTATCCGGTCGGATGAGTTGATCCAGTCGGATGACCATTCCTGGCCGGATGAGGATATCCGGTCGGATGAGACTGTCCGATCGGATGAGACCATCTCCGATCGGATGACTAGTGTAATGGATCGGATGGCATGATAATTGAGTCGGATGACAGTGGTCCGTTCGGATGACATGTGATCCGGTCGGATGACAGTTGGTCCGGTCGGATGACATGTGACCCGGTCGGATGACACGTGATCCGGTCGGATGACATGTGACCCGGTCGGATGACACGTGACCGGTCGGATGACATGTGGTCCGGTCGGATGACATGTGGTCCGTTCGGATGACATGTTATCCAGTTGGATGACACGTCTGTTTTATCGTCCCGATCAGTCGTTTTTTAGTGTTTTTGGAAGGAAAACATGCGGTTTTACTGGGACAGTGTAATTTCATACTAACACTTGAAATTCCATCGGTTCCGACCGGTTCTAACGGCCGGGAATCACCCCGTTCCATCAGATTTGGCCGTTCCTGACGGTTTCTCGTGGCTAACTCGAAATCGCACAGTTCCTTGATTAAATACATAGATTTAGGTGAGATTTGTTGTCAAAACATGTGGAATCACCCAGATCTGAGTCGTTTATGGTGGGATGAGGTCACAACTTGAAGTTCATATGAACTCTTGGTGACATCACCTTAAAACACCTCAAATCTGTAGATTTCACGGTTAGAATTTGAGTTTCGAAAGACAGAATGATGTAGAATTGCGTATAGATCATAGAAGTACAAGTTCTTGGGTTGAAATCTTACCGGAATCGAGAGAAATCGAGAGAAAAGGGTCCTGAAGCGTGCTTGGTCTAGTGGGAGCTGTCACATCACTTGAACAGTGGCGTGACATGCTATTTATAGGCAAAAATGGAGGCTGAAAGGTTCTGGGTCGGATGGCCCATCCGTTCGGATTGCCCATCCGTTCGGATGGCTCATCCATCCGGATGGCCACTCCGGCACGGTGAGTTTCTCCATTTTCGATCGTTTTGATAGTTTTGGAGTATGTTCTCTTTATAATTAGTTTATATCATTATTATATATATAAATATATCACTAGGGGTAGTATTTACGTATCCACATTCCAAAGTTTCGATATAACAATCGGTTTTCGTTTTGAGTATGCGATTATTAACGACGTTTCACGGCCATCAAGGAGGGTAGTATAGGTCCTTTCTTGATGTCATCGTGAACGTTATTGTGATTTGTGCCACAATGACTGACGGGGTACCATTCACTCGTATTGTCATCATCGTCACGACGACTGGAGCTATAGCACTCACCCGAGAGTCTTTGTTAGCGTTAATTGTCTGCGTTTCGACACATCACGGCCACCGAGGAGGGTAGAATAGGTCCTCACTCAATGTCATCGTGAGTTTTAGTGTTTGCGGTGTGATATAGTGATAATGTATTTCGAAAATATGCGATTATCCTTCGAATAGCGATATATGCGATATAGTTACATTATGATCCGAATCTCTGGTGCTAGGCGTAACGAGTATATCGAGTAGTAACAACGCACGAAAATGCGGGTTGTTACAGTCTCCCCTGCTTTAGGAAATTTCATCCCGAAATTAATCCAACAGGTAGACTTTTGAGAGTTGATCCTGCATAAGTAGCGATACAGCGAGTGATTTGACTGTAAGTTGATCGGCGAGAGCGTTTCGACTTACGAGGGATCGATTGCGATAGCGAGAAGGCGACGTAAAGACGAAAGTAATATCCCACGAGTTGGCGTTCCAAAGTACCCCGTGTCACGGGAATTCGTTAGTTCGATGCGATTGAAATTTTTAAAGAACTTGAAAGGTTCTTCATGACGTAGAATTAACTGAGTCGATCGTTAACCAAAGTTACCAGAAGCGTTCGCTTTTAGATAAACAAAAGGAATTTTGGACGAAAATCTTGAAAAGTTTCCTTTTGCGTATGGCCAACTGAGTCGATGTTAACCAACGTTGCAAGGAAGTTTAGGTTTTACACATTTTAAAGAATTCGAAGATGAAAGCTGAGGTTACGAAAACTCTCCTACGACACGGGTTCAGCTGAACTTGATGCTGAACCAACGTCTCAAGAAAGTCTTGTTTTTGATATTGAAAAAGGTTTTAAGGAAAAATTGAACTCATGAAAGTTCCCCTTGGACATGGAGTTAAGCTGTAACATCCCAAAAACGGGTTTGGTAATCAAACCACGTTAATAGTAAAGACGGGTAAGATACCGTTAGTGGTAAAAAAATTAACCCGGTAAATATTAGGATTTAAATAATTAATCCTAATAACAAATAAAAAGTGAGTAAAAGCTTTTAAGGAAATAAAATAGATAAAAGGCCTGGGTTAACGGGACCTAAAATAAACTTAGTCATAAATATTCCCGAACCTGCTAAGTTAACTAGGAATATTAAACCTAGTTAATAAGTGGGAATATTGTTAAAAAAAATAAGTAGGTTGTGGCCTACTTAATAACGAACCAAACACGAGGGGTTAAAGTGGGATAACTAGAAAAGTTATTTAATTAAACAAAACACAAACACACACACACACTGTGTGTTCTGGATCGAGCTCAGGGGGCTTCCATGGAGCCAAAAACCCTAATCCATATATAATCATCAAATTGAAGGATCAAATAAAGCTCAAATTCACAACCGAACGTGAATTAATGATCACCCGAACAAGAGGATCATAAGGTATGTAAAATCTTGATGTTTGGTGAAGTTGTAAAATTTGGATAATCATCCTAATCGCGAATTAGGCATGAATTAGAGAAGCTATGGCTAGATTAATGATGTATACTTGCTTAGGAACGAAACCCTAGGTGAAAATCATACATAACATACTATAGATTGACGAATTTGGTGAATTAACACACTTAGATAAGTGGGTTTTGATGTTATGATGAAATAGATGATATAGATATGCTTAGAATCATCATGCATGTTAAGTAATCGGGAAATACTTAAACAATTTGCAAGTTTGAGTATTTGATCATAAGTGATAGTGGTGAATTTTGATGTTAATCTTGGTAAAAATAACTAGTTATGAACTAGTTGTGAATGTGTAAAAATGTATGCACATTAGGTGTTTGTTAAAATGCCTAAATGAAAACTAAAGTGTTGAAATTAGAGTGAAAATGTGTATTTGAATAATATGGCAAGTTATATGAAATATGAAACAAGAAGAGTTCTAATCATCATGTTGATTTGAACTAATGTTGTAAATTATGTGATCGAAAGTAGTTAACTTTAATAAGCTAAGTTAACTAATCATGAAGTCGAATAGTGGTTTCGACTTATTAAATAAGTGAGATGGAATAGTCGTGAATAATTATGACTAATCTAACCATCTTACAATTTACAATGATAGTTTGACGATTAACAAGCTAGGTGAAAGCTTGGGAACAAAGCGGGGCAAACGAAGCAAGAATGGCGGAAAATCATAATTTGGAAGTAAGGTAAGTATGGCTTACACTAGTCTTATGTTTAGAATATTTTCTTATCGTATTAGTTATGAATAAGATAAATACATAGTTGAGGTATGATGTTTCGGCGTGTAGACGTACGGAACAAGAAAGTTGAGCATGACAAGAAACCATGTTGATGGTCTAAAAGGGATTAAATCGGTAATTTGATCATTTTATGACAAATGGAAAATGAACTTTTAAATGGTTACCTTATAGGGTTAACTGAAACAAACCATAATGGTAAAACGGTAAATTGGTCACACGTTGACCATAACTATTGGTTTTAAAAGACACTTATGAAGTAAGCCTTAATAGGCCGAAATATATTAAAAAACGAATTATAAGTAAAACGACCGCACGATGTAAATCGGAGCGAGTCATATAGTCGAGATGAAATTACATGTCATCTCGCTAATATAATTGGTCATTTAGACCAAGCGGGTCAAAGGGTGAAGATACCACCCTTTGATAATAGCGACTAATGATTCTTGTCGAATTATATGATTTCAGGAATAAATGTAGAAATGATATTTGCATCGCTATTATTTAGCGAATATTATATAAGGGCATTAAAACGGGTCAATACATTTACCCGAGCCAGGTATGTGTAATAGAGTAATTACTCATTTAGAACATAAGGTTCAATGAGCATTAGATGAAGTCTTAGATAGACAATGGGTTACTTAATGGGTAAACCGAATGTTTTAAAAGAGGGTCGTGGCATTTCGAAAAGTATAATGACTTTTCGAACAAGATCGTAACTCAAAAGAAGTATTATGGGTCAAACATGCTCTCAAAGGGCCTTGTCGTAATTGAAAGACTAAAAAAGGACCAAAACGCCCTTGTTAGCTAATTCGAACAAACAACCTTTAAAGGTTGTTTGGAAACAAGTTTTATGATTAAGTAAATACTTAGGGGCTGTTTGGCAACATCTGAACCAATAAGTACTGAATGAATAAGAGGTCTGAATGGGTAAGAGGGTCTGAATGGGTAAGTGCTGAACCAGTAAAGTGCTGTTTGGTTCAATATCTGAATAACAGTGTAAAATGACATTTTTACCCCTCCCCACAAAATAAACCATTTTTTTCTATAAAACCCAATATCATCCATCATTCATCATTATTCATCATCATCATCTCCACCACCAAAACCTTCATCTCCTTCCTCTCAAATCAAACACAAAGAAATCAACCCCTCACCCAAACACCCAACCCTCACCTCTTAAACACCCCCTCTCCGATGATCTCCTGCGACGGGAGGCGGAGCCGCCGCCTCTCACGGCGGTGGTGATTTTGTTCAGCCGACAACCCCCCCTTCTTCTTCTTCTCCGCTGAAGTGCAACCGGGGACGACAACAACCACCACCACCGTCTGGTGGTGGTGCGGCGACGCACACAGGGGCGGAGAGAGAAAGACAGACGTAGAGGAGAGAGAGGACGGCGGCGGTGGAGCCAGTGACGGTGATGGCGGCTGTGGAGGAGGAGGCCGGTGATTGTGGAGGAGTGGAGAGGAGAGGCGATGGGGCTGTGGAGAACTCGGGAAGGAGATGGGGGCAAAGGGCATACAAGTCCAATGTTTCATTCAGATGTTGTAACTAGCTGACCCATTCAGACTGAATGGAAACCATTCAGAGGTGAGGTCTTGATGAACCAAACACCTTCAGTGCTGACCGAATCAGAGGTTGGCCTCTGAATGGTTTCATTCAGAGCCAACCAAACAGGCCCTTAGATTAAGTATAGAAGTTGAAAGAGGTATTATATTAGTCAAATGGTACTATTTGAGTTTTTGCCGTAAAATAATGATTCGAGAGGTAAAATTTGGTTTATATAGATCACCACATCAAAACCTCCATAAACACAGTTGTGGTGGGAGATTATAGGATAAGAAATGTGGTGATGAAATGCTAGAAACAATCGAAAGCGATTTTAGGCTCGAAAGTGCTTAAATACCCTTAACGGGTCAAAATAAGCATACAAGTGAAAACGGGTTTAATTTGTGTAATAAACCGGTGATTAGAATCTAATATGGTAGATAACATTAGTTTGAAGAAGTGTATGTGATATAAGGGTCAAATAAACACGTTTGATGATGAAATCACGAACGGGTAAAAAGTTGTTAAAAGGGTAATAAGCCGAAGAGTTAAAAGTCTGAAATTTTATTATATAGGATGTTGGATTTCAACTCCATTAGATGGAGAATTAAATTACGGTCGCGTAGGAAAAAGAATCGGGTAAAACGGATCAATAACGAAGAAGTTATGGTCGTTTCCGTAAAAACAGGCATAGCTGAAAATGCAGGACCCAGCTCCAGACCTGCTGGAAACTGGTTTCCCCCGCGACACGCGGAGGAACAACATGAATCCGCCGCGACACGCGACGGAACCCTGTTTTAGCGAAAAAATTTTATTTTAATCAGTTTCGCTTCCCGGACTCGTCTAAATACGTTCTAAGTTACATATGACTAATCTAACTCATGTTTTATGAGTTTCAGGTATGATTTTAGCACTGGAGGACGATCAAGCATAATGAAGAACCGAACACGATTAAGAAATAAGCTTCCGCACTATGTATCGTTGTTATGATTAAATGACGAACTCACACACGTTATGTTGTATAGTTTTAATTCTGTAAAAGTTTTAATGAACCCGTAATTTCAATGTATTTGAAATCATAATTACCCGTTTATCTTCATAAACTATACGAAAACCGTTAAATAATAATAAGGGTGTTACATAAGCTGGTTCGATGTTACCTCCACATTGTGAGGAATTTTCACTTGTCCCATGGTTTTAACAAAAGTTTTATAAAAATCAGTTTTAACCGTTTGAAAAGACAATTTAGCATCGAGCCCCACTTGGCACCTTCCCACGGAAGTTCGTTAATATGGTTAAAACATTTATATATAGGAAGTACCAGCGGCGTATCCACCATGTTTCTCCCATATTACTTCCGTTTCGTGAGGCGGTGTCAAATGCGTCGATACGACACGGATAGATTTCGCTCACTCGGTCCAATCGATAGAAAGTCAGACCGAGTATAAGATAGAATCGAATAGGTTAAACCGGAGAGTTGAATAGCGAACGTAGCTACAACAGCATGCGCGAGTAGCCTGATGACACAAAACATTTATGTGTCGTGTCTGGGTAGGCGTCGAGCGATAAGCGATAAGCGAATAGCGCGTTTTTGATTTGATTCCACATTAAGCCCACATGGCACGTTTCCACGAGAGTTTGCTAACATGACGAAACACTATGTTTAACCAGGTTAGTTTTGCGTCGTAAAGCGGTGTCATGCGTACTAATTACCACACAGACTGCAATGAACACTAAGCGAGCGATAAGCGGTACGCGACACACGAATAAGCGGTAGACCATACACGATAAGCGATAAGCTATTAGATGATTTAAGCGAATAACACAACACCAGTAATGACGGCGGCGATAAACGAATTACGATAATCGGCAGTTGTTGCGTGCAAGCGATGGAGGTATACGCGATTTATGCGATTCGATTTGATTGATTAACACCACCGAGTTTACTAACATCAGACCCCACATGGCCTGTTTCCACGAAAGTCCGCTGATATGACTAAAACACCTTGCTTTAACCATATGACCTTCATCTCGTGAAGCGAGATCATGCGTGCTAACTTAACACAAATATCACAGATAACGGTATAGCGATAGATTGATACACAGCAAATGATATAGATTCACATAATAAGCGATAGAGATTGCGAGATACACATGATAAACGGTTGCGATTAGTCGAGTTTTGTTTCGAATAAGCTTAACGTTACGTTGCGACGCATCACGGTTATCGAGGAGGGTAGAATAGGTCCTCACTCAAACAACATCGTGAGCGTTAATGTGCTTGATGAGATTGATTGCTACAGACTTATGCCCAGTCTTGCATTGATGCAATTGTCCTGTGAGGTAGACTCTCCAGAGTCCATCGACGAGGCGATTGCATTGCGTTCGCAGACTTACGACAAGTCTTTCGACGATGTGGTTTGTTACGCCTTGCGATTGAGTGTAGTGTGTTGAAAATAATCACAATAGTATAATAGGTCTAATAACGTTCAACTCCACGTGGCACTTTCTTCACGGAAGTTCGGTAGTATGATAAAGCACACCTTGCTTTAATCCCTACTACTTAGATCCCGTGGTTTGGTGTCATACTTCTTCGTAACGCTTATGGCACCTTAGAATTTACTACGATCTCCGTGCACAGACCCAAATAATCCCGTGTGCACCCGTGATTAATCGTTCCTTGCACGTTTATCATACCTCGTTCTAAGAGTGTAGTGAGGGTAAAACACATTATTTCGTGATATAGTATATAGTATGTGTGTGAATCTAGTCTAAGTGCGACGACTAGAGTGTGATAGAGAAAACGAAAACGAGAGTTAATGTTACGCATAGTGGCAACATCGAGTAATAGAGTAGGTTCAAAACTTAGAAATTAACGTCGAAAATCGTATCATTACAACTTTATCCTACGCTTGCTAGATGTTTGATGTTGAAGACTTTTGCTGGAGCTGTTGTGGTTGTACTCAAGTTCGCGGTTCGATGCGGCAGTTGCGGGTGAAGTGACCGTAACGGTTGCAGTTATTGCAAAAGCGACAATCAGCCCCAATTGGATGATGATAGGTGCATGAGTAACACTGGGGATGAGCTCCAGTGTATGCTCATTTCGGGAACACCGGGGCTGTTTGAAGAGGCTTTGGCTGCGGCAGTTCGGTTGTTGATGAGCTCGGGCTTGAGATCCTTCGTTTGCGGCTGGGTTGGTCAGTGTCTTGCGAAGAGGTGTCGTCGTTGGAGGATTCGTCTGAGGACTCACTTGCAGAATCTTTGGCCGAGTTGTTGGAAGATTCGTCGACAGATTTGTCAGAAGAATCGACAGCAGATTCGTCAGAAGAATCGTTGTCAGATCCGTCAGATGACTCGTCAGCAGATTCATCAGGAGACTCGTCAGCAGATTCATCAGGAGAATCGTTGACAGGATCGTCTGAAGAATTTATGGCGGTTGCTTGATAAACTTGCTTGACAGGATTCTTGGAGGAAAATTCTTCCATGAGTCGTTTGTTGTTGATTTCGGCGGCTAAGCGGTAGGTTTCTTCGATGGTAGCTGGTCTTGCAGCTTCGACAAAATCACCCACACACTCAGGCAAGCCACAAATGTACTTCGCGATGGCCTTGTCTGAAGTGTTGACTTGACCTGGGCAGATTATGCTAAGCTGTTTAAACCTTGCGGTGTAGCCAGCGTTGTCACTTTCGACTTGCTTGATTTTCCAAAATTCGTCTTCCAGCTTCTGAATTTCGTGAGGAGGACAATACTCTTTCTTCATGAGCTCTTTCAGCTCATTCCAAGAGAGAGCGTAATCTGCGGAGATCCCACGTTTGTTACGTTCGGCGGTCCACCAGTCGAGTGCTCGTGATTGAAATACTCCGGTAGCGTAAGTAGTACGGAAACTATCGGGGCACCCACATTGACGAAGGGTAACATCGATAGAGTCGAACCACTGGAGTAGTTGAGAAACACCTCCTTCACCCGTGAAGACCATCGGATCACAGGCTTTGAAGTGTTTGTAGAGAAATGTAGTTTGCGGCTCTTCTGCCTTAACGTCTTCCGAAGTTCGAGAGTTGATAAGAGATTGCACTCGTGTGGCAATCTGAGGAATGACTTTGATCACTTCCCTGGTCACAAGTGAAGCAATCCTCTTTTCGCCCCTTCGTTTGGCTCGTCTCTTTGCTAACATTCTCGAAGTAGAGTTGTTGGAAGGCATCTAGACAGAAAGAGACTTGGAGTGAGATTCGATCATAATGATTTTTGAGTTTTGCGATGCGATTGAGCGTGTTCAAAACTTGGTGCGATAGTATAGTAGTAATACGAATCACATAGGAGCCACATAGGAGACACGAAATTCCAAAGTTCTCACACATTGACTTGTTGTTTATACGTATATATATATATATATTTATATAATTGTGATTTGTATTCATACACATACAGGTCGATTTAGAATATGCGAGGACGCGTCGAGGTGAGAAAACGAGCGCGAATGCGATAGATTATGCATTAGTTTTGTTGCGAACATTCGGGTTTCGTTTTAGATTGCGATGGCTGTGCGATTTGTGCGTTTATAAAACAGGGAGTGAAAATCGTTAAATCGAGGAATTGATAACGCGTAAAGTTTCAAAATACACTACGTAATTAAGTTCCAACCATTTGTAAAATCGGCGGGTCGTATGATAGAGTGCCTTGGGTGTTTAGGCGTCGACTACCCAAGGTAACCCAACTATATTCAACAAGTTCGAGCATGCGCATTGACCTAGAAGACTTCATGCTTCCACTAGGATGCAGCTCATGGCATTCGTCTTCCTAGTCATCGTGTGGCTCGAGTTATCGTGTTAGTCGAGTCCTTGGTGAGAGCTTTTGAAAACCAATTTAGAGAGTGGAACGACTTATTAAGGTACGGGTTTCACCCCTGACTTAACAGCTTCATTCCTAATCGTGGTTATGCTTTTCGAATAAATTCGTGAGTTCCACTAGATTTCGAAATGGAGACTTTCGTCGAGGTGTGGATGTCACTCCTAACTCGATGAAAGGTTCTCGTGCTAGAAAAATGCGCTGAGTGAGCGATCTCATCGAGAGTTCTTGGTTTTCACACCTGGTCTTGACAGGATCACTCGGTTTCGTTATGCGAGTATTTTCGAAAACACGTGTATTGTGTCAGCCTTAGGAAAGGCTAAGTAGTATTCCGGCCTTAGGAAAGGCTCCTTTGTGTGAAGCTGTAGTGCGCGATGTTCACACAAAGTGATAGCTTTTAGTAATTTCGATCGAGAGTATCAAGTAAGCCCGATACAAACCCTACTGGATTCGTACGAGTCGGCCTGTTGGTACTTAGACTATAGACTAGGTCAATCTCTAAGACGTCGACCCGGACTAGGTCGAGTCTGGCCTAATTCCCTATAGTTATGGCTCTGATACCAATCTGTCACACCCCAACCGATGGCAGAATCATCGGGGCGCGGCACTAGGCGAATCAGATTGCTCAAGAGAATCCATAACAACTATATTGCGATAATATTTAATACATTCGTTATCCCATACTAACAAATAATACAATCACTTAAGTTATCATAGATTTCTTGTCCTCTCGAACAATACAAATCTGACAACCTAGATTTTAGTTGAGTTTCTAGACTTCCTAGCTTGATTCGATATAGCCTGCGATCTAACCTGCAACATACGTTAAAATATTTGTCAATACAAAAGTATTGGCGAGTATACATGTTTGATATGTATAGCATAATAGATAAAAAAGTGCTGCGAATTTCCACATGCATAAACGTAACACACGACATATATACTCATAAAGCTGATACTATCAGCTAAGTCCTCGATGCTCGAATATGTGATGGCAAACTAGACCCCGTCGGGCGCAATAGTATTGTACTAGTCGTGGTGGGACGTCGCGAGTATAAGCCCTAGCACATATGCAACTAGCATCACGTATATCTATGCATAACAGTTATTCGCAAGTGATAATTCGATTGATTGAATAATTCGTTTGATAAGTTCGATTTGTTAGATACGTATGTTACACCCAAAATGCGATTTAAAAAGGGTTCATGTATACTCACAGTGCGCGTTTAGCGATAATACAACTTGATTGGATTGATTGAGAGCGCGTCTGAGTTAGTCTGATCAGGGAATGGTAGCGTAAGCGATGAGCGGTGCGTTAAACGGTGAAAGGTCGAACAAGTGACTAGTGGCTATCCGATCGGATGGCAATCCGGTCGGATGGTCACTCGTTTGGGGATAACCATTGACTAGTGGCTATCCGGTCGGATGAGTTGATCCAGTCGGATGACCATTCCTGGCCGGATGAGGATATCTGGTCGGATGAGACTGTCCAATCGGATGAGACCATCTCCGATCGGATGAGACCATCTCCGATCGGATGACTAGTGTAATGGATCGGATGGCATGATAATTGAGTCGGATGACAGTGGTCTGTTCGGATGACATGTGATCCGGTCGGATGACAGGTGGACCGGTCGGATGACACGTGATCCGGTCGGATGACACGTGATCCGGTCGGATGACACGTGATCCGGTCGGATGACACGTGATCCGGTCGGATGACATGTGGTCCGTTCGGATGACATGTTATCCAGTCGGATGACACGTCTGTTTTATCGTCCTGCTCAGTCGTTTTTGAGTGTTTTTGGAAGGAAAACATGCAGTTTTACTAGGACAGTGTAATTTCGTACTAACACTTGAAATTCCTTCGGTTCCGGCCCGTTCTAACGGCCGGGAATCACCCTGTTCCATCAGATCTGGCCGTTCCTGACGGTTTCTCGTGGCTAACTCGAAATCGCACAGTTCCTTGATTAAATACATAGATTTAGGTGAGATTTGTTGTCAAAACATGTGGAATCACCCAGATCTGAGTCGTTTATGGTGGGATGAGGTCACAACTTGAAGTTCATATGAACTCTTGGTGACATCACCTTAAAACACCTCAAATCTGTAGATTTCACGGTTAGAATTTGAGTTTCTAAAGACAGAATGATGTAGAATTGCGTATAGATCATAGAAGTACAAGTTCTTGGGTTGAAATCTTACCGGAATCGAGAGAAATCGAGAGAAAAGGGTCCTGAAGCGTGCTTGGTCGAGTGGGAGCTGTCACATCACTTGAACAGTGGTGTGACATGCTATTTATAGGCAAAAATGGAGGCTGAAAGGTTCTGGTCGGATGGCCCATCCGTTCGGATGGCTCATCCGTCCGGATGGCCACTCCGGCGCGGTGAGTTTCTCCGTTTTCGATCGTTTTGATAGTTTTGGAGTACGTGCTCTTTATAATTAGTTTATATCATTATTATATATATAAATATATCACTAGGGGTCGTATTTACGTATCCACATTCCAAAGTTTCGATATAACAATCGGTTTTCGTTTTGAGTATGCGATTATTAACGACGTTTCACGGCCATCAAGGAGGGTAGTATAGGTCCTTTCTTGATGTCATCGTGAACGTTATTGTGAGTTGTGCCACAATGACTGACGGGGTACCATTCACTCATATTGTCATCATCGTCACGACGACTGGAGCTATAGCACTCACCCGAGAGTCTTTGTTAGCGTTAATTGTCTGCGTTTCGACACATCACGGCCACCGAGGAGGGTAGAATAGGTCCTCACTCAATGTCATCGTGAGTGTTAGTGTTTGCGGTGTGATATAGTGATAATGTATTTCGAAAATATGTGATTATCCTTCGAATAGCGATATATGCGATATAGTTACATTATGATCCGAATCTCTGGTGCTAGGCGTAACGAGTATATCGAGTAGTAACAACGCACGAAAATGCGGGTTGTTACAAATACACTATAACACATAAAAAATACTCATATTGTTTATACATAGATATATATACAAACACAAGAATGTTTATTTCAGACAATATCATAACCAGGGATAAGCATTTGATATTGGTCTCGAATTTTCCGTACCAATTTTTTTCAGTATCGATTCGGTACCCATTTTTTGACATTTTCAGTACTTGTGCTTTCATCATGTTTGTTTATATATAGATATATATACAAACACAAGAATGTTTATTTCAGACAATATCATAACTAGGGATAAGCATTTGGTAGGGTATTGAATTTCCCGTACCAATTTTTTTCAGTACCGATTCGGTACCCACTTTTTGACATTTTCGGTACTTGTACTTTCGTTACCGGTTCGGTACGGTACCAGTAAAATACCGGTATCATACCGAACATATTCGGTACCAATACCCAATTTTAACGATTTTCAATACTTGTTTGGTACGGTACCGATATGACGCTCATCTCTCTGACCACAACCATAACAATGAAATGCACAAATAAGTTTCGCATATCCGGTTTACATTCATGAGATATTATAAATTATACAAACACGTGAAGAAGATGAAGCATACATATAAAAATAACGTTGACACGCAAAAATAAAGTAGATTCATCGAAAGTGTAGACGTATAATAAAAATTCAAAGTATAAATAAAAATAACTAAAAGGTGAATCAGTTTATACATTCTAATATAAGTAAACTAGTATTAAGCACCTGCGTTGCAGCGGTAGTCATAAAACTGTGTTAAGTTACTAGCAATACTATACCATTGTTAGCGACCATCAACACCGGAAAAGCTCGTAAAAACAAAATAAATAAAAACGGGAAAAAATAACGCCGAGCAAAAAGCAGACGTAAAATCTTTGAATCACGCTCGCTCGTTGCTGAGAAATTAAACCGAAACGTAAAACATAGAAACAAATAACTAAGTCCATCCAGGACCCGTGTGTTGGACGGACTTGTCAAACGCAGAAAAATAGATGTGACGCGACGGGCCGGTTAAACGGGAAAAAATATACGAAAAAATGTTGAACCTCACACGCATGTTGCGGTGCGTTAACTCACAAAATTTAGAACAAAACGAAAAACTTGGGAAAGATGAAAAGTATGGTAGACCAAAATTGAAAATAAAAAAGAGTTGGGATTAAATTGTAAAAAATAAAAAACTTTGGGTTAAGAGTAAAAAACAAAGGGTTTAAATTGCAAAATTAAAGTTATTTGTTAATTTTAGATAAAGATAAAGATAAAAATAAGTGATATCTATATATTTGTTATTAATTAGTATTAATATTAAAAGAAATTTATTAAACAATTATAAATAAAATTTATGAGGTTGAATGAGAGAATATCATATGATATTATTTGGAATCTTTTATTATAAGTTAGATTAGATACAGAAAATAAGTTCACATATTTATAGATATTACAACTATAACCATACCAAGTAAAATCGCAAAGATAGCTTCGAATATCTATATATATAATAAAAGAAACCAATAAATGGACACGTGTCATTCATTGAAGATGTCTACATTTGTAATTTCCTGCATTTTCATACTTATCTTATATCAATTAATTAAATAATAAATAATCAATTAATATTAAATCTTATCTTACTTTGAATGTCGGATAGAATCATTCTATTTTTTCTAATAATATATTATCTTCGAATTTAAGTTATAAATTAAAGATATTTTTTAAATAATAGCACAAAACAATAATTTTAAACTTAAAAAAACAATAATACGTCATGTAAAAAAGTTAAAGCACAAACAAAATATACAAAAGAGTTAATTACTTTTTCAGTCCCTGAGGTTTGTCAAAAATAACGGTTTCAGTCCATTAGTTTAAAAATTGCCATTTCAGTCCATTAGTTTCATTTTCATAACCATTTCAGTCCACAAACTTAACTCCATCCATTTATTTTGTTAACTTTGGGGTGAAATTACCAAATTACCCCTGCTAACTTAACAAATTGTAATAAAAATCATAAAAATTCCAAAAAATTCAAAAAAATTCAAAAAATTCCAAAAAAACTAAAAATAAAAAAAAAATTTAAAAATTCAAAAAAATTAAAAAAATTCCAAGAAATCTAAAAATCAAAAATATTTTAAAAAATTCAAAAAAATCAAAAAAAATCTAAAAATAAAAAAAATTCTAAAAAATCCAAAAAAATTCAATAAAATCCAAAATGTTTCGAACCCGAACCGTTTCGAACCCGAACCGTTTCGACCCGTACCGTTTCGACGCTAACCGTTTCGACCCGTACCGTTCCGTTTCGACGAGAACCGTTTCGAGCTGAACCGTTTCGACCCGTACCGTTTCGACGCGAACCGTTTCGACCAGTACCGTTTCGACCCGTACCGTTTCGACCCAAACCGTTTCGACGCAAACCGTTTCGACCTGTACCGTTTCGACGCGAACCGTTTCGACCCGTTCCGTTTCGAGCCGAACCGTTTCGACCCGTACCGTTTCGACCCGTACCGTTTCGACGCGAACCGTTTCGACCCGTTCCGTTTCGAGCCGAACCGTTTCGAGCCGTACCGTTTCGACCCGTACCGTTTCGACGCGAACCGTTTTGCCCCGTACCGTTTCGAGCCGAACCGTTTCGACGCGAACCGTTTCGACCCGTACCGTTTCGAGCTGAACCGTTTCGACGCGAACCCGCTGAACCGTACGGGTCGAAACGGTTCGCGTCGAAACGGTTCGGCTCGAAACGGTTCGGCTCGAAACGGTTCGGCTCGAAACGGAACGGGTCGAAACGGTTCGCGTCGAAACGGTACGGGTCGAAACGGTTTGCGTCGAAACGGTTCGGCTCCAAACGGTACGGGTCGAAACGGTTCGCGTCGAACCGTTTCGCGTCGGGTTCGAAACATTTTGGATTTTTTAGAATTTTTATGATTTTTTAAAAATTCTTTGATTTTTAGATTTTTTTGAATTTTTTGGAATTTTTTTGATTTTTTGGAATTTTTTTATTTTTAGATTTTTTAGAATTTTTTGGAATTTTTTTATTTTTTTGAATTTTTAAATTTTTTTTTTATTTTTAGATTTTTTGGAATTTTTTGGAATTTTTATGATTTTTATTACAATTTGTTAAGTTAGCAGGGGTAATTTGGTAATTTCACCCCAAAGTTAACAAAATAAATGGATGGAGTTAAGTTTGTGGACTGAAATGGTTATGAAAATGAAACTAATGGACTGAAATGACAATTTTTAAACTAATGGATTGAAACCGTTATTTTTGGCAAACCTCAGGGACTGAAAAAGTAATTAACTCTATACAAAATAACTTATTAGACATTAGATCAAACTTTAAAAGAAACACTAATTAGGAAGAGAAGCTAATAATATAATTCTATTTTTGATTTTCCAAATTTGGGTTATAATCAATTCGAATTAAACTTAACCAAGTTTGTGATTTGATTCGAATTAAACCGAACCAAATTTATGATTTTTTAAACGAATCCAATAGCATATTATTTACTATACAAAATTACATATATTTAACCCGTGTAATACATGGTGTTTTTAAAGATATAACTTTTTTTTATTATTTAGTATATATTCGCCCCGCTTGCGGTATGCGCATATAATGTATATGTGTGGACGCTCGGAGGGCAAAAGTGAAATTGCACTAATTTTAATGTTATTTTACTAAGTTCGTAAAAATAACGTTAAAAGTCGCGGGCGATTAATAATGCATCATCATCATCATGTTGTGGCGTTGATAACAGAAAGACAAAAGGGAACATGCACTAATCGGTCTTTGTCCTGATTGCTGAGTGTTATGTGCCTTATGTCAAAGGCTTAATGCAAAACTACTATCGAGCCGAGGGTCTCACTGAAAGCAGCCTCTACATCTTACACTTCTCAGACCCTACCTTAGCTTTGCTATTGGTGGGATTTACTAAGTATGATGATGATAATTTAGTACATATAATTAGATTTATTCAACCATCATAATACACGAGGTTTATAAGGATATAACTTTTTTATTATTTAGTTTATAAAATTACATTTATCCAACCCGTGTAATAAACAATGTTACAAAATTACATTTATTTAACCCGTGTAATACACAGTGTTTTTAAAGATGTAACTTTTTTTATTATTTAGTATATATAATTAGATTTATTAAACCCGTACAATACACGGGTTTTTATTATTTGATATATAAAATTATATTTATTCAGTACAATACATGGGGTTCTTAGAGATATAATTTTTATATATAAAATTACATTTGTTCAACCCGTATAATAAATGAGTTTTTTAAAGAATAATTGTTTTAATTTAGTATATAAAATTACATTTATTCAACCCGTGTAATACACGGGGTTCTAACCTAGTTCATTGATATAAAGATCTAACTTTATCCAACGTTATTATATTCACACAACTTAACCTAAACATATTATTAAAACCTATATAAGTTTGCAAACTTTTTGTGCATTATTAGTTGTAAGTTGTGCTTTATGAGTTTTTCAAAAAAAAAACTTGATTTTTTAGTTTAACCCAAAGGTTTGTACCTTTTCTAATTTTAAACCTACATAATTTGTTTTTTTAACTTTAACCCAAAACTTTTCATTATTTGCAATTGGGAAATTGGATTTAAATAATCCGAACTTTCACCTGTTGGCCAATAACACTCCGAACTTTCAGTTTGGCCAGCAGCACTCTCAACTTTTATCCTATTTTCCCAAAACACTCCCAAACTAACATATCACTAACCATGTTAGTTTTTAAGTTTTATTTATTACACAAACAGTCCCTGTAGTTATATTTTACTAGTTTTAAGTTTTATTTATTACACAAACAGTCCCTGTAGTTATAAAAAAAATCATAAAAATAAAAAAAAATCTAAAAATTCAAAAAAATCATAAAAATTCAAAAAAAAATCAAAAAAATTCTAAAAAAATCAAAAAAAAAATCTAAAAAAATAAAAAAAAATCATAAAAAATCATAAAAATTCTAAAAAAATATCAAAAAAATTCTAAAAAAATCATAAAAAACCGTTTCGACCCGTACCGTTTCGACGCGAACTGTTTCGACGCGTACCGTTTCGACCCGGACCGTTTCGACCCGTACCGTTTTCAACCCGTACTGTTTCGACGCGAACCGTTTCGCGTCGAAACGGTACGGGTCGAAAACGGTACGGGTCGAAACGGTCCGGGTCGAAACGGTCCGGGTCGAAACGGTACGCGTCGAAACAGTTCGCGTCGAAACGGTACGGGTCGAAACGGTTTTTTATGATTTTTTTAGAATTTTTTTGATATTTTTTAGAATTTTTATGATTTTTTATGATTTTTTTTTTATTTTTTTAGATTTTTTTTATTTTTTTGAATTTTTTCGATTTTTTTGAATTTTTATGATTTTTTTGAATTTTTTTGAATTTTTAGATTTTTTTTTTATTTTTATGATTTTTTTTATAACTACAGGGACTGTTTGTGTAATAAATAAAACTTAAAAACTAACTTCAGTCACCCAAAATGTCCACATCAGCAATGGAAACTAACTTGGTTAGTGATATGTTAGTTTGGGAGTGTTTTGGGAAAATAGGATGAAAGTTGAGAGTGCTGCTGGCCAAACTGAAAGTTCGGAGTGTTATTGGCCAACAGGTGAAAGTTCGGATTATTTAAATCCAATTTCCCTTTGCAATTTAACTTCACAACTTTTGTCACTTATACTTTTCATTTTTCGTAAATTTTCGTTTTATGTATAGTTCTAAATTTTTCGAGTTAATACGACGCAACGTGCATGTGTGGTTCAACGTTTTTACCTCTATTTTTCCATGTTTGACAGGTTCGTCGCAATACACATATTATAGGTCAAGTCAGTGTTGGTTGTCGATGACGGTTGTGTGACATTAGTACTATTTGACACCGTTTTACGCCCTGCCGCAACGCGGGGTGTGCTTTGGGGGTTTTCAAAGAAAAAATTGTTATGCATATTGTTGTCGTAACGTTGGCTTTGGGGGGTTTCAAAAAAAATGTTTTTTTTTACTTTTCACCCAAAAGTATTTCATAAATTACTTTGGGGAAATGGACTGTATCACCCTCAACTATGCAAAATTGGCCAATATCACGCTCAACTTTCAAGTTGGCTCCCACCACCCTCTACTCGACAACTTGGTGTCACTGTCACCCCTTCGTTAAAAAATCACTAACTGAGTTTGTTTATTTTGCTGATGTGGCTTTTTATCTGATATGGCAAGGTGACGTGGCTTTTTTTTTGTTAAATTCTTGTGGTGTATGACCGGGCTTAGACCAAGATAAAAGTAAAACTAAACCAAGCCCAAATAAGCCCACACCAATTGGAGATCTACGAAACCCTAAAACTTAAATCTTCATCTTCGTTGTAAAAGCAAAACACATACACTTCTGTTAGGGTTCTTCAGTGTCGTCGTATCGCCGCTTGAATTCAAAGTTCCACTAATGGTCAGTAATCTACCTCAATTCACCTGCAAGCGCAGTTGAAATCCATGGCTCCGGTTTCAAGCTTGATTTTGAGTTGTGTTTGTTGAAATCCATGGCTCCGGTTCCGTGCGTTCGCCGCTCAGATCTGAAACGAGAATAGACCATGGCTTCTCGAGTCCAATGATGATACAGAGGATGTGCGAGATGTGAGTTTTTAAGAAAGATTAACGATGAATCTGGTTGTTTGACGAGACATCTTGGGTGCAGCTTTGAACCTCTATTTGGCGAAGACGATGATGATTTGAAAGTTGGGGTAATCAGACCTTGAAACCGAAGCGATCTTGCCATCGCCGTCTTGCCGGAGCCATGGATTCTGACCGTCTCCTTCAAGGTAGAGAGAGGAGAGTTAAAAAGATATTGTTTTATAAAGTGACTGTATGTGTATGTATTGTGTTTATATATATATATATATATTTATATTAATTATAATTAAAAAAAATGCCACGTCACCTTGCCATATCAGATAAAATGCCACATCAGCAAAATAAACAAACTCAGTTAGTGATTTTTTAACGAAGGGGTGACAGTGACACCAAGTTGTCGAGTAGAGGGTGGTGGGAGCCAACTTGAAAGTTGAGCGTGATATTGGCCAATTTTGCATAGTTGAGGGTGATACAGTCCATTTCCCCAATTACTTTTAACCCAAAACTATTTGTTTTTTTACTTTTAACCAAAAACTTTTTATCTTTTGCAATTTATCCTCATAACTTTTTTTACTTTCAACTTTGGTCATTTATAGTTTCCATTTTTCGCAAATTTTTCGCTCTATGCTTGGTTCTAAATTTTGTGACTTAACACATCACAACTGTGTCTTTGGCTTAACGTTTTTACGTTTCGTTCTAAATTTTGCGAGTTAACACGACGCAACGTGCGTGTGTGGGTGAACGTTTTTACATCGTCTATTTTTACCCCGTTTGACAGGTTTAACATAACGTGTGGGCCGTAGATCGACTTAGTTATAAATAAAGAATCTCCGCCGTATTGCGGCGGGTCGTAATCCTAGTTGATATAAATTTCTCAATTGATTATAAGTTTTAGGAAAGAATGAAATGGAATGGCTGAAAAAAGCAAGAAATATTGATGAACAATGAAAGGTGGTACTACTAGTCAGAGTTGATATCAATGCTTTGATTTCATATTTTATTTTAACTCCACGATTGTGACTTCTCTATATTATTTTCATTAGGTCATTCTGGAAGTTGTTTCTTAGTTTTTGTTCTTATTAATTTTTATTATAGCAAAATAAATAAATATTATTCTTACGTTGCCAAAATCGACTTCAAACTTGTACGTATATGCATTTCTTTATTGTTATTAGGGTTAATGGATTTAAACACCCCCAACTATGGCCATTTGGCCGATGGCACTCTCAACTTTCACTTTGGCTTAGACCACTCTCAACTTAACACTTGGGTTGCTGTGTCACCCTGTCGTTAAATAAACACTAACTGGGTTAGTTCTTTTTGCTGACATGGCCAATATTTGCTGACATGGCATGATGATGGATCCAAATTTGCTGACGTGGCATGCGGATCCAAAAATCTATAAAATGAGACTAACAAGACTCGAACCCGAGTCTGTATAACAGAGAATCCATTAAATGGGCACTGGCCAATTGAGCTATGATTTGATGATGTATTGTATTATGTGATATACATATATCGTGAAACATTATAAAATTTATTATAAATACCCACACTAAGCAACCCATATATCATCATCATCCCTATTTATCATCATCATCCCCAACACAGATTCAGCATCTCGATTCCAACAACCCCAAACCCCCTCTGCTCTCTCGATTCTGACCAGCGACCGGAGTGACTCCGGCGCCCCTCCCACTCCGGCGGACGCACAAACACCCCCAAATACCTCCACCCCTCTCGATCTCCCTCCCGTGAAGAACTGGCGGCACACCGGCGACGTTTTTGCGCAGCAGCGCCGCCGCTGCGGCGGCTGTAATTAAGATGAAGACAGAGACTGTAGATGAAGGTGAGGGTGGTTGATAGCAGCCGGTGACGGCTGTGGAGTCCGGCGACGGCCAGAGGCACCGGCGACGGTGGTGTTCATGGTTTCCGACAAGCTTTTCGATAAGTGAAGGTGATGTTCTGTTCTTCAATGGTGAATGAGAAAACGGTTGAAGTTTTGTTTGAGTGTGTTGATAGTAATGAAAATGGTGAATCTCACGTTGCTGATAATCATGTTAAACTACTATATTCCTGAAACATTTTTTTTTAATTTCATGGAGTTTGATTTTACTCAGGGATTTTAGGGTTTGATATGTAATGATTTTGGGGTTTTTTATAAGGTGTTCATGAATGAGGGATTATAAACTTCAACGAATGAGGGATTATCCACATCAGCTCATGTATGACACGTATGAATGCCACATCAGATTAAATTGCCACATAGGCTAATTTGAGTAACCTGGTTAGTGAATATTTAACGAGGGGGTGCCATGACAATCGATGTGTTAAGTTGGGAGTGGTCTGAGCCAAAGTGAAAGTTGAGAGTGCCATCGGCCAAATGGCTATAGTTGGGGGTGTTTAAATCCATTAACCCTTGTTATTATTAGAGTAAATTTTCAAAATTGTTCTTAAAGTTTGGGTATGTTTGTCAGTTTTATGCAAAACAATTTTCTTTTGTACTAAATAGTCCTTCACTTTTGAGATTCTTTTATTTTTTTCATCCAACAGTCTATTTTGCTTTATTTTTTCTGTCAAATATTTGGATGAAAATGACAAAAAATCACAAATCTCATAGACGATTTTGGCAAAAAAAGTTAGACGTTTAGATGAAAATGACAAAAAATCTCAAAAGTGAAGGGCAATATGGTACAAAAAAAAAGTTGTTTTGGTTGAAATTGACAAACATGCCCAAACCTAAGGGACGATTTTGGTAATTTACTCTTATTGTTGTTGTTGTTAAAGATAATTTAACAATTCAAACTAAAAAAGATCTTTTACTTTTTTTTTCTATTAAAACTAAAGCCTAGATGTATTTCTTTTATGTTGATTAAACATGTATGGTTGCCTGAGAAGTGCAACCTTAATCTGACTTGTTTATGATAATAATCATTACAAGATACTAGTTAAGGTGAGTTAATTTATATGTTTACATGTTAGTATTGTAAGACCCATCTAATTTAACACTAAAATATTGTTTAAGACATACCAACTTCGCCTTAAGTAAAATTCGACTAAGGTTTCATTTGAACAAGATACATAAAGTTAAAGTTTTCAAAAGGTAAATGACAAAAACACATAAGCATAGATCTTGAGTTGTGTTCGGTTCTTTGTATGCGGCTTAATCTTCATTCGATCTCCTTGAGTTACATATCTAATCTAATACTAATAAAAGAATACTTCTAATGACACATGGCATTTTCTCTTCTAACATCCCTTCTAAGACCACCCGTAGTGGGGCGTTTTTTTAAAAAAAATTCAAAAAAAACGCCGGAAAACGCCCCCCACCCCATTACACCCGGCGTTTCCGGGCGTTATTTTGGAAAAAAAATCGAATTGGCGTTTAAATTAAAACGTTTTGCTTCATTTGCTTGAGCCAATCAAAAGTCTCCAACAATGTGGTCCACCCAAAAGTCCCTGACAATTACTTTTGTACACCCAATGAAATTTGACCCACCCCACATGTCATTGACAACTTTTTGAGCTACACACATTTCGTTTGTTTTTTTTTTCTTAAAAGATGAAATGGGGGTTATTGGCATAATGCCCCACTACGCCACTTTTGCTATAATGCCCCATCGCTGACTAGGACGCCACGTGTCGGATAATGCCCCATGGTGGGGGCATTATAACACATTACCACTACACATGGTCTAATTAATGCAACATGGCATTTTCATATTTAATTCATTGATAATATATAATAATTAATATTTGATTCAAATTTATGATAATTCATTAATAATATATAATAATTAATATCTATTTCTAATTTATGATTAAAAAATATACATAAATGATCTATAATTTTTAAAACTATGATTTTAGTACTTCTTAAAATAAAATAGTTAAATTACAAAAGAAAAAAAACAAAAATTGTTATCCTTATATGAGATTATCTATAAAATCAATATATGAGTTTTTATAACATATAAATAAAAGCTAAGGGCCTATTTGGTTGCCTCTAAATGGCTTCATTCAGAGGTAAACCTCTGAATCGGACAGAGGTATCCTTGTTTGGTTCACAAAAATTTCACCTCTGAACTGAACCATTCAGCTCTGAATGGTTCAGCTACTTCTCATCTCTGAATGAAAATTGGACTTGTATGCCCTTTGCTCCTTCTTCTTCACGAGTTCTCCACAGCCACCACCTCCACCTCCGACACCACCTCCACCACCTCCGACACCATCTCCATCATCATCATCATCATCATCATCATCATCATCATCAACTCCGACACCACCTCCGACACCATCTCCATCATCATCGTCACCGACGTCACCACCTCCACCATCTCCGCCAACACCTCCACCATCTCCGCCACCTGCACCTCCACCATCTCCGAAACCCCCAAATCGAAACCCCCAAATCAAACCCTAATCGATCCCATCATCGAACATCATCGTCGTCGTCTTCATCGATCATCATCATCTCATCAACATCTTCATCTTCATCGATCATCATCATCACCGGGTGCGGCTGTCGGACCTCCGTGCGCCCCCGTGTCGCGCCACCAGGCCGGCCTCCTCCTCCTCTCCGGCTCTCTCTATCTCTGGTTCTCTCTATCTCTCTCCGATTCTCTCTCTAAATTCAGTGTATGTGTGTGTAGAGAATAAGGGGCGGTGTTGCAGGTATGGAGAGAAAGGGGAAGGGGGTGGGGGTGGGGGATGATGAATACTGATGAATGATGATGATGATTGGGTTTTATAGAAAAAAAATCTATAAAAGGTTTATTTTGTGGGGAGGGGTAAAAATGTCATTTTACACTGTCATTCAGATATGGAACCAAACAGCACTTTACTGGTTCAGCACTTACCCATTCAGACCCTCTTACCCATTCAGACCTCTTATTCATTCAGCACTTATTGGTTCAAATGTTGCCAAACAGCCCCTAAGAGTAACTAACCAGAGGACTATCTCGCAACAACACTAAAATTTTATTGAACTCGGTTTTAAAATTATAGACGAAGAGAACTTAAGGTTTTGAAGTTTTATAGATGAGATAATATTAAGATTTATAGCTACATTGATTTATGATGTGTTTTCAATTTAACAGTGCTAAGAAATATATTAATTTCATTTTATACCCATTTGTGACATAGTCAATTACCTTTAATAACGAAAAGATTTTATTAATCATATAAACCTTTAACTTATTTAATAACTTTACAAATACTATTTATTAATTAAATTTGCATAACAATTATTAGTAAGAATAACAAATCTAATTTATGTCATACCAACAAAATATGCTTTTTACCGAGAAAGAGAAAAATAACAACTTAAATAATGAATTTTGTAAACAGAATTGAGGTCTTAGAGATTTAGTTTAAATAAAAGTTATATTTAAAATATGCACAATGATAAAAAATTATTATTATTTATACATTGTTATATGTAACGTAATACATAATTTCATTCATATTAATAATATAAAAGTTTGTTTATTACATGTTTTTCAGTATTCAACCTTTGTAATACACAACTATTATCGTATTTTCAGTATTACTAATTAAGATGGGTGAGTTGTTTTTGTAATAAAGTCAAGTTAGTTGTGTGAACCATTATATTGTAATAGAAATTCGTTTATATAAAGTTTCGTTACTAATTAACATAGGTTGTTACTAATACAAAGTTTTTTAAAGATTATATAACTACATCATTATATTGTAAAAACTCGTGTAATACGCGGGTCTATAAACTAGTATACAGTATTCATTCAAACGATTAGTAATTAAAACATTTGAATGAGATAGTTAAATCTGGAAATCGAAACTTTATTTTTCAAGCATTATGGTGTATTGGAAGCATACATACAAGTTGGAAGTTCAAAACGTAAAAAACGGGGAAGTTGGTATCATTTGGCGCCACTAGGCGCTGATTTCAGAGCACCACGACAAACATTTTCATTTCGGCGCACTGGGCTCTGATTTTGGCGCATTGGGCGTTGAACTCTGACCCGACTCACGAATTTCATGTTTATCCACCAAACAAGTGTCCAGATCAGTCCAAATTAAGTTCTTATGTTTAAAACTCATTCCTTAACATATATAAATCCGTAACCAATTACCCGGATCCATAATTTATATATTTTATGCTCCCGTTACCCAGTTTGCGGTTATATTTATTTGACCCGTTATGATGTTCATGCACTAAAGCTTAAATCATCCTCATCCTTTTCTTGGGATTATTCCCCTACAACTACAACCCATTAACCAGGCTTTTTAACCTTGTGTGTCACGCTCCCGTACCCGGTTTGCGTTTACACTTATTTGACCCATTCAACCTTCTTGTGGTTGAATTAACTAATTCAAGTTCATTCCAAGGATTCATATCCTTTCAATTACGACCCTTTACTCGAGTTCATTATTCCGTAGTTTACGTTCCCATTACCCGGTTTACGCTCACCATTACATCTTAACCCATTATCCGCGTTCATTAGTGTCATTATTTAAGCTCCCGTTACCCTGTTTGCGTTTTACTTTATTTTGACCCGTTTGGGTTGTTCGTGTGAATACCATCACTTATGAACAACCGACCCTTATGTATCTTATTCACAACCATTACTTTAAACCAACCATAATAACTTAATAGAAGAAAATGGAGGAGCGCGTAGCCATATACCTTAAAGCTTTCCCTTCAAACGTATGTCTGCCCCGATTTGACTGTCTGAAGCTCCACTCAAGTTGCCTAAAGAGTGCAACCCAATTATCATTAATACCTTATTGTCCATATTCGTGGCATGTATACTTGCCAAACTTTCAATCATAAGTTTTTATCAAGGTTATTCCTTTATAATTCACAATTGACATCTCATTTAAGCGTTTTGTCAAACATCTTGTGTGTATCACTTTTAACCAACTATGTTAACCAAATTTAGCAAACTTCTAATCATGTAAACTCAACGTAACAAGTAGGTATTTTTGTTATAAATGCTTTAGCATCACAATTCAGTTTGTTATGAGTTCATATACCCAAATTTAACCCTCCAATTTCATAGACTCAATCTTTTCATTAAAACCCACTTACACATACATGTGCATATTAACCCTAACAATTAATCATGGCATTTGTTTTACAATCATTCATCAAGGGTTTGCCTCAAATCATGTAGGCACTACAAATTCTATCATAAATTCAATAATCCATTCTTCAATTGCACATCATAAGGTTCATCAAGGATTCTTGTGACACCTCGGAAATTCTGGCAAATTATATGGCGATACATGTCCAATAACTCTCAAATAATCCTTGTAAGTTAGACGATATGGACCAATGTATAAAAATGTGGAAAGATGAAGGTTGAGGGGACATATATGATAATATGAAAAAGACTTGGCTTCTGAAGGTCCCTTACGGACCGCAATGCATATGCCTTATGGACAGTAAGGCATTTAAAATGTCACACCCTGACTTTTGCGGAAGCGTATTATGTGTGACTTGTTTAATATCGTTGCATTCAATTATACCAAACAACTAAATGATTAAAACCATGATGTTCATCCATAAATATGATTCAAAATAGTACAACCCACATCGTTTAAGTACCAAGCACAGACTTCGAGTTTAATAATACAAACCGACCAAATGTTTTTAAGTTCCACAATGGACTTTAACAAAAGACACTAATAAAACAAGGTTTTGAGCCATGTATCTTATCCAAGATAAAATACACAATTCAAACCCACAAAATGGTATGACATCATTCTTGGTAACACATATTGAAAACTTTAAAGCCCGCCAGATCCACTATCAATTTCCTGAAATACATGTAATTTGAAAACATCAACAAAAGTTGAGCGAGTTCAATAGTTTGTATGTGTGCATGAATAATTCTTGTAAACACTTGTAAGTATGTACTTGTAAACCGGTATGAAAGCGTCTATGAACGGATCAATTAATGATTTGCAAGGTCATTAATATGTGTGCAACGGCGTAGGAAGGCTCAAACCTAGCAGATTTTGTACCAGGCTTCCGGCTGGAAGACATAGTCACCACCTTCGGCCACTTCCGGCCCAGGGGTGGGGCTCGCAACACCCAAATAGATCTACCACTCATGTCCATCGGTCCTTATACGAGGATTAATGGTCTTAAGTATGCGCCTACCCATTCACGTTATCTAACAGTTTATTCCTTAGCTAACCATACCATTTGAAATCATTGAAATATTTGTAACATGTATTTCACCCCCGAAGTTATAAAACTAAAAACAGTTAAAAGAAAAGGGGGACATGAACTCACAATCTTGCGTCCTGCGAACTGGTGTAACTCAAAGATCATGTCCCGAAGTCATGCAACTACCTACACACGTGCTATGGTTTATTAGACGGCTAGGTCGTGTAACGAGTCTCAGTTTTCGTTGTTAGGACTTAGCATTCTTTTAGTTACGTCTTGATGTACATTATATTATTCCAAAGTATATATAATTATTTGTTAAAATAATAATATTTTAACATAAATTATATTTATCAATTATTGGAATATTAGTTAAAATAATATATTTTAACTTGGTATGTTTTGTATTTATACATGTATATTTTCCCAAGGATGGGTATACTGGGTATACTTATGCTTGTATTTTTAGACTTGTGTATTTTGCCAAGTATTGGTGGCGTATTCCGGTGTGTATTTGTACGTACGAGTATACATATTTTAATTGTATTTATTAAGTATTCTTATACTTAATTTTTGTATTTAAATTTTCCGGAATATTATTTTCAATCAATAAAAATCACCAATTTATTCTTCTTAAAAGTTAAAATATATATATTTTAAGAAAACTTTTATAGAAAATTATCTATAATTCTTCCTTGGAAAAAATAATTATATTTTCATATAAACTTCAAAAATAATATATTTTCAAGATTAACTTAGAAAATATTCATAATTCCATTTTTCACCTAAAAAATATACACATCTTTTCTCTATTAAAAAATAATATATTTTCTACTTGACAAAAATATGATATATTTTTGTAGCACTTGTAAAAATTATAATTTTCGTTTCTTTGGTTTCCAAAATACCGTTTAACTTATTTGTCAAAATATATATGAACTTAATTCCGGAATATATATATGTAATCCATATTCCTTGTTCGGTTAGTCCAATATTCTGGTATAAATTATATATTTTTTTTCTTGGAATTTTGGTAATATTTTGTATTATAATTCTTGGTATTTTGGTAAGTTATATTATTTTCAAGTCCTAAAATAATATAACTATTACACATAATATACAAGTAGCACACAAATTGTGATTTCCAAATATATTTTCCTAAATATATACTTAGTCACTTTTATTTATCAAAAACCAACCTCCAATATTTGTAATTTTTGTAACAAAATTTATGTCAAATTGTATATGAAAAACCATGGTTAAAATTTACTTATAAACACTTGTTTAAAAATATTTTTTCTAAGTGTTTAAATTCTACAAAAAATTTGCCATAGTTTTCCCTTAAAAATGGAGGTTTTCATGCTTTCAAAGCATATTATTTTCTTTTAAAATCATCACCAATCAACAACAAATCATTCAAGGCTTACCATGAGCCAAAATCATGAAATTTACACTACATCATGAACTTGAAGTTTTGTAAAAAAACTTATAGTAACTTACTAGGTTATTTAGTAGGTTTGGTTACCCTTAAAAGTGTGCTTATTTGTTCATAAATCACATTCTTGCAAAATCTAATCCTTTACAACTTACAAGATGATTTTTCTAAAAATAATTCTTTTGTATTTTTCTTGTTACAAACATGTTTCTAGTCTCGATTTAACACTAAAAACATGAGTAGTTTCTTTAAAAATCATGGTTATGTAAATCTTGTAAATAAACTTGGTTTCTTGAGAAAATTAGTTTTGTAATCATCCATTTACATGACTTTTAACATGTATCATACTTCATCATACACAAAATCATCTTCATTTTCAAGTTCACGAGAAACATAAAGGATGATCATTTTGATTCCTACAAGATTCATCCTCTCACTTGCTAGATCATGTGTTTAATCACAATCTAGCAAGTCTCTTATGATGA